>OZ022264.1:66902458-67008117 GCA_963978885.1 Nemotelus pantherinus | reverse complement strand
CCCGCGAAAATAGCGTGCCAAATGCAGCTCATGTATGTGCTGTTTAATTATGAAGGCCTTCCGTTGAATAGAAGGGGCTAGATGCAAGACCTAGGTTAAGAATTAGGTCTAATTCGCAAATTTAGGTCTAATTCGCCCGTGCTAATTACAATTAGGTTTGTCACATCTTAATTGTACCGTAAGGTAGTTTTTAAGCGAAATATTGCCCAAGTAACCCCAGTATTTCTACAGGCTGAGTAGTATTTATTGTGCGTAAGATAAAAACTGTCCCTGAAATATAAAAATATGTAAAAAAAAACGATAACAGCCGGCAGACCAAAATAATATAGCCACTAGATTTTAAGTTTTCATTGCTTAACTTTAAAAAAAATTGAGCTAGGTTAAGAATGTACAATTTAAATAAATTAAAAAATCTTCAATTTAATTCGTGCCTTATAGCAGGCGAAGATTTTTTTTCAAAATTTGGAGTTATGATAACTTTTGACAGGGCCATCAAATCATGAATATTTCCATTCTACCATATACAACAATACATCTCATGAACATCGCGTTAAGGCTGGTATTGACGACTGGTACTGACTTAATTGTGAAAATAAATTTTGGCAAGTCTCCATTATCTGGCCATTCTTTGGAGTGCAATTTTTGACAATAGTGCGGTTTACAGCATGCGGACCAAAAGTGACCTGACCTAAAGCGCGGACTAAATGAACTTAGTCCTCAGGTGTTTATACCGATCTGACCTAAAATTTGCTTAGGTGGAATTTAGTCCTCGTTCGTATATGACAGCTGTCATTTAGTTTAATTTTCCTTCATGCACTGTATTTATCGTTTCATTTGTCTCTCAAACATGTTTATTTCAACGATTTTGTGTCAAAGGGGAATGTTATGAGCTTATATTCAACATACATACATTGTTAATAGTCGCGCAAAAATCAATGTTTAGGTCGCGTGTGTTTACAGCGATTATAGTCCACGACCTATATTTAGGTCAGGTCGCCTGAAATCGTGGACCGACCTAAATTTAGGTCGGTCCGCGAGTGTATACACCATGTGGACTAAAAAATTTAGGTGGAATTTGGTGTTTAGTCCGCGGACTAAATGTGCGCTGTATATCGCCTGAATGGAAAAAAGCGAAGACTGCTGATTTCTGACAGATTAAATGTCAAGAAATTCAATTTTCGATCGATAAGACATTTCAACAATTCAATTTTCAATTTCAAATACCAAATGCCACTTTTAAGCTTAGTATTGACTTCGATCTCACGTGAAATCTGACATTTGGCATTTTATCGGACCAGAGAGCAGAATATTCTTCCTTACTTTACCGAAGGAAACAAACTAGTGTTTTGTAACAATATTTCAGGCCTCTTAAGTTCTATGGGTTTTCCCGAAAATAAGCCGAAATATTGGGGCTTTTTAAAGACAGCTCAAAAAGAAGTCTGAAATGTGTATTATTGTACAATGGTAGTAAATTTGCTTCGATCCCAATTGGTCACACTACCAAACATAAAGGAATAATCACAAAATTTTAACATGATTTTAGAGGAGATTTCGTATGCACAGCTCCCGGACAACTTAGGCAATAGCAGCGGGGAGCAAGAAAAATAGTTCCACTAGTAAATAAGAGCAATGGAATAAAGATACGAGGGCAGTTTGGAAAATCAGTGACTTTTTGAATTACCCGCAAAGTCATTTTAAATGCAGCACCGCGCTCGTCACCTGCCATCTATTAATAGACTACTGTAAAATTTTGAGCAAACTGTGCCATTTATTTTGTGTTTGACAGCCATTGAAAGCAAACATCCTCGTAAATTTTAACGAAAATGGAAAAAAGTAAACTTCGGGTCCTGATTAAGCATTACCTTTTGCGTAAAAAACTAACACCGAAACCAAGGAAAGGCTTGATAAATACTCTGTACCATCAATTTCAATGGTTTAGAAGTAGTTTAGTGAGTTCCGTTGTGGTCGTACTAGCACAAGTGCCGCCAAGTGTTCAGGTCGCCCAAATAAATCGTCACTCCAGATATCGTGCATAAAATCCATGGAATGATATTGGACAATCGGAGCAGTGTGTGAGTGTGTGAGTTAGTTGAGGCCGTAGGCATCTCAACTGACCGTGTACACCACATTTTACATTAATATTTGGACGTGAAGATACTATCCGCGTGATAAGTGCCGCGGTTGCTCACACTCGACCATGATCGGAACCGTGTGACCACTTCAAAGGAGTGTTTGACAATGTTCAGCTGCAATCAGAACGAATTTTCACGCCACTGAAACAAATGCCTATTTTGATGGCCTTGTGGAAACCTTTTATTTGGAGGGAATAGAAAAATCGGGAAAACGCTGGACTAAATGTATAGTGCTAAAAGGAGACTATATTGAGAAATAATATGCTTATTTGGCGAAAAAAAAATATTTTATTCAAAAAGGCACTGACTTATCAACCTACCTTCGCACCAAGGCCGGTGGCACAGCCATGTGATGGCAGACTATTGGTGGATTTTAATAAGATAATATTCGGAGCAATAACATGGTATAAATAAAAGTTCATAGACATTTTTTTTGTATTTTTTTTATATTATTTGTTATGACAGCAAGTGTTTATAGTTTTGTAATAATTATCATATAGCTGGTAACAAAAATATATATTTCAAAACGTGTATGTCTTTTTTTTTTGGTAGTTATAGTTTTTATATAATAAACTAGAGTCAATTTGACAAATCTTATATATTTCTCGTACTCAGTATACCGAATTAATACGAAATTGACTTCAACCTACCTTGCCACAAAATGACTGTTCTCCAGTGTAATCAAAGTCAACATTGTTCATCTAATAATCACTGATACTGATAATCATTGATACTGATAATCACTGACACTGTTGCTTCCGCCGTTGACCAACGTATATACAGACTTTGCCAAGGCTTTTGTCTCTGTGAACCAAATATCCCATCTCAAATGAGGTTTGGCAACTCGAAGGAGATTTGGCAGTGTACATAGATAGCAAAGAGGAGCGGTGCCGTAATGATACTTTGCTGCAAACCATGAGAAGCCTGAAAGGAGCTGGTGGAAGTAAGTTTGCCGCTTAAGTAAGTTTTTGCGATCATTGAATTAAATTGTGGTTTGTGCTCACAGGTGCTTTGGAAACTTGAGCTGGATGAGGTTGATCAGAACTCTGTCCAACCAGACTGCGTCAGATGCTTTCTCCATGTCAATGAGACATGTTGAGGTGCTAATAAACGTCGGATAGAGCTTTCGTGACTGCATACACAGTCGAGTGGCCTGCACGGAAGTCAAATTGGTAGGTTCTGATCAGCTTGGCTTCCTGAACGTATATTTTTGCAGCGAGCGATTCATGATAGTCATAGACTTTACTGACATTGGGCAGAAGACTTATTGGTCCATAGCTACGCGCATTTTTCTGGACATTTCCTCGTTTGAGGATCGAGAAAATGTTGGTTGTTTTCCATCGTTCGGGAAAGTTTCTAAAATGAGTTTCCATCGTTCTGGAAACTGATCTTTTTTCAGGGTGTTATTGAAGAGAATACCATACTGTCTAATGATTGCATCCGAAAGATGTTGCAGGACAACGTTCGCGTCTTAGTTGATACCAGTTGTTGTTGTTGATTGATTTGAAAGTGATCTTCATTGGGGCGAAGGTGAAGAAGTAGTTATGAAGCTGCTTAGGGAGAACATTCTCTCTAAGCAGCAGATGCTGGTTGAATTGTAGCAGCCGCTCAACCCAGCCAGCCGATTTGAGCTCGTTCAGCCTGCGTGTAACAATCACAGTGAGCTAATGTTTGAACATGTGTTGGTTTCGGGAGTAAGCAGCTCCCAAGTAGGTAACTATTAAGGGGATTTCACACATCAGTCCTTGCGTCCATGCGATCACACCAGTTTTTTAGAAGGAAGAATTACAACAAATCAACGAAGTGGAAGTACAAATCAATATACCCACTTTCTTCCACTTCACTCCCGCCTTCTAAAACTTCCTCTTACGGTCGATTTTCAATTTTCGAATTTCGTCAGTAATAGTTACATGATATTTCTGGTAAGACTCGCCGGGAGATCCGTTCCGTGAAGGAAACGCTGCTTGCTTGCTGGTAAATTGAGCTCTGATATATCAGGAAAAAAGCGTTGTCATATATGATGTGGATGCTATGGATTTCCTAGCACAAACACAGTTCAGTAATTTTTGGTTCTATTTTTTTTTAATTCACCTTTTGAGTTATACACTCAAAATTTTGTTTCTATAATAAAACAAACGAAGTGTAGGGTAGAACATTTTTTCATCAGACTCTGCTTCGAAGAATTTATGACGTTTAAGTGTTTTCGTTTGAAATAATATTGCCATATAATAAAATAATAAAAAAACAATGCCATTTTTTTGATTTGATATTTTTAGAGTTCAATTATGCCAAAAAATATGTCACTCCTATTCTAAATATCATTGGTTGATTACGGCTTATCATCAGTTTCGATTCGAGCGAGCCCCTCTAAACCAGGCCGGCCACAAAAATAATGAACATGGAAAATGGCGACCGCAAGGAAACCCCTTTAACCAGTCCGCTTTCTTCTACAGCTGAGAGAATATCCGGCACTGACAGACAACTAGCAAATACTTCAGAGATACCAGTGAATGTTAAAAGCAAGAGATCGGCACACGCATCAGCTGTTTGCAAAACATATTTTTCCTGGTTTAGGGAGGCTTTAGATGCGAGCTAATATTTTTTTTTAGATAGCCTTAAGTCCAAGAGCACGTCGACATACACTGCCGATCAACTGGTTATCAACTGGTTACACCTTAAGTAATTCAGGAATCAAGTCAAAACAAAATCAAGTCAAAACAAAAACAACATGAATCAAACCAAATCATTTTGTAACTCTAGGAATCTACAACCCAATGATAACATTTTGTGCTTATGTGATCTACAGAATAAACCAGGAATGCTTTTTGATGTAAAAATACCAACAAATAAGTGAATTAGTAGATTAAGCACACTAAAAAATGTTGAGCCGTGGGTTTCGACCTCACGACAAGCTATAATTAAATGATATTATATAATTTTGGTATCGCAGAACCGTTGGGATGTATGAATTTTAAAATATTTAATGAATGGAATATACTTCTATCGCTATAACGACCCGTGCTAGCGACATGGATCATTGTGAATATACCGTGTGTATCTACAAAAGCCATTTAAGGGGCATTTCACGTGAAGCGGACAGCGAAAAAAAATCGAGGTGTTGGATTTCGTTCATATTGTGCATAATGGTACTTCTAGAAGATATGAATGTGGATGCACAAGTTTTTGTTTCTATGAGGTTTAGTTGCCGAGTTATGGGCTTCTGAATAATTGACGAAATTGATAAAAGGTTTTTTTGGAAGCGGATTCTGAGATTCAAAACAAAATCTAAAAAACATTAAACATATTGATTGGTATAGAAAATTAGCTGTTCTTTTTAATTTTGAAATTAGATTTTAAAAATTAAAAATTTTTTGCTTTCACACTCACTAGCTATCATAATCAAGCTCCCGGTACCACGCCCCATGCGACTTTTATGTATTGAAATTCACCTACTTCCTAAACTACTGGCCATCCCATTCTCAAACTTTTACGATAAAATAAGTATACTTTAAGCTTTGTTTTGTTATAAAAATAAACAAAATTAAGCTGGTCCAAATCATTCAAATTACGAATTTAAGCGTCTACTTCCGGTTCTACACAGGAAAAAAATTGTTTTTCAAATCTAATTTCAAAATTTAAAAGAACAGCTAATTTTCTATACCAATCAATATGTTTAATGCTTTTTAGATTCTGTTTTGAATCTTAGAATCCGCTTTCAAAAAAACCGTTTATCAATTTCGTCAATTATTCAGAAGCCCATAACTCGGCAACTAAACCTCATAGAAACAAAAACTTGTGCATCCACATTCATATCTTCTAGAAGCATCATTATGCACAATATGAACGAAATCCAGAACCTCGATTTTTTTCGTTGTCCGCTTCACGTGAAATGCCCCTTAACCTAGTGAAAATTATCTTTTACAACTAAAATAAGTTTTACAGACATCAGATATGTTTTTCACCTGTTGAGTCAAGCTGAAGATCACATATATCAAAAAAATCTTTTCAAATAGTTTCCCGTTCTTTTACGTTCGGAATAGGCATAAATAATGGTTGCAAAGTGTCCTATAAAACCCGACAAGAACCTTTGATATTTTGTACAATTATTTTCCTTGGTAAAATCAATATGTTAAAACTCGAAAACTCTGTCCAGTCGCAAGAAACCTGTCATGAAGTCGTTTTAATTGAGGCCCCCTATTTGTAGCAGCAAACTGTTGCGAAAGGTGGGAAAACATTGAGCCCATATTTTAATGTAAGACTATTTTTTCTTTAGAAGCTAGATATATTAATATAAGAAATATAAAAATATGTCGCTTCTAAAGGAAAAATTAGTCTTTAATTTAAAATATTTTTTTTGAAAAATAGAAAAAGTTGGATCACATTAAAACAATTGAGTCGATATTCAAAGCGACAGCTAGTGGAAGCGCATCAAGACAAAGCTACATAAATTTGAAACTACATTTGAAAGCACTTACAATATTTAATGCCGTATAATACTTAAAATGCTTCTAGAGAAGATTTAAATTAATGCATTCAAAACATTATTAACACGAAAGCATTGATTTGATGAAGAGGAAAACCCAAAAACGATATGTATGAAGTGGATTCAGAATTTAATTGAATCGATGCATTCGAAAAATAAGAGAAAATTGTAAACCTATTAATTTTATAAAAGTTTATTTATAGAAGATATGACTGCGAAGAAAAATAGAAGATTTGCCGGAAAGATATCAAATTAATTGATGATATTATTGAATACAAAGATGTGGAGGAAAGGACAACAACACTTTTGCAATCATCATCATCGAATACATTATTGGGCTATAATTCCTTTTCAATTTTGTTTTCTCTCCAGATAATTACTAAGAAATTCAGGCATAATAAAGTTGCATACTTTAAAGCTTTCAGAATTTTTCTGTTTCTAATTTTCCTTAATTTAGCTACAATTAGTTGGAGTAATTCAGCAATGTTTGTTTGTTCATTCGATAATATTCTTTGAATTTTTTCTCATCTTGCTCCAACTGTTTAAGCATTATACACAAGCTATGATTTATATTGTTTTTTAAGAGCGGATGTGTGGCATATTTCCTTTTTCTGTTAACTTTTTTTTCCTAAACAAATACCAAGCGAAATGCGCGCCCTCCTCACTAAAGCTCATTTTGTTCTCTTTGCATATTTATTGCAAAGAATACATCACTGCAAACGCTCCAAATAATACAACGCTGCAAACGCTCCAAAGAGTTCACCGCGATGGTCATATGAACGAAATAAATGTAGTATGTGTACTATACTTGGAACGAATTTCAGCCCGATATCTGAATTATTCTTTTTTGTTTAAACACAAAATTATTATATCCTTATTGAAAAATACTGTATGTGCTTCTTATATAATAAAGCATCAGGTATTTCAAAATGACTTGGTAGCGGCGTATGCTGCTAAAAGCTTTTGAAGCTTTGATATACGGCCTGCCTAAGAATCCTCCAGGAAGTAGTCGCTGTTATAGATGAGCTCATAAGAGATAAGAAGGATATTGCAACATGATCATGTCGTTATTCACACTGTCAGGGGAATGGTTTCAAATGGAAAACATCACCGCTCTAAGTTAGCTACCCCTTTTTTAAATTTAAATAACATTGGCGATCTTTGGAGAGAGCTGAATTTCCAGAAAATATTATTAAAAAATGCTATAATTTCATTCCTGACAGATTATTCAAAGTAATTAACAAAAATGGAAAAAATACGTATTATTGATAAATAAAATGTTTCTAAAACAGGTATTCCTATTTCATTTTAACTACTTCTCCTGAAAAATCAATCATTTCTGAGAAAATGTTTTATTGCCTACAGTGGATCCACGTATTTATCGGTTTTTTTGCACAAAACATTTCTGCTTTATTCTGTAAGTGCCAACATTATGAGATTCTAAGAGTTATAAAGGACTAAAATATTTTTTTTTGTTTGGATTCAGAATTCTTGGGAATCCTGAAACATTACAGGTGTATTTGATCGACAGAGTAGGAGAAACCGCCAAACGATCAATTGAAACCGCTAAAACTTCACTTCCACTGCAACTTACACAATTAAACTAAACTTTTGCATACAACCATATAACTAAAATTCTGACACCCATTGAGGCATGAAATATGTATAATAAACGTTTATTGCAGAATTGTGATGTTTACATTTTAATACTTTCCTATCTTAGCCATTGCACATTTAACTTCTTATTCACTGCAAGTAGAAAACTGTTCAAATGTTCATTTTTTTATACACGAATATATCTGTTTCATTATATTTTATTATTTATATAAATCTTTACTATTGGACGTTTAGGTATGTCATAAAATACCAAATCTCACTTAGGATTTATTTATACTAAATAGATGTTTCGTATTGCAAAAATATAACGATGATTTATCTATGGTCCAACTCGAAAGAATTCATTCGATACTCGGTTACAATTATTGTAGAACATTTAACTTTATTTTCATGGCTGAGCAAATAAGCGTCGTATGCTTTCTAAACAACAACAGCTTTTATTTATAGGATTACAAGAGAGACGTATGTTGGTTTTCCTTATTTTAGATCTAAATGTTATTTAAACTCACTGATTGACGAATAACATTTAAAACAAACAGAAAAACTTAACATAAACTATTATAATTGTAAATCGTTATCAAAATTCGGGAAAAATTAAATAAAACACGATAAAAGAAATAAAGATTTCATATCCAAGGTTTATCTTAGGCTCATAGTATAAAGTTAATATAATCACGGTATGATTTAACTAGAGCGAGCCCTATGTACCTTATATACGAAGAAAATACGCTGTTAAAACTATTACGACTCGATCGATTTAACTAAAATTTGCCGTGGTATTGGGTACATTATACAAATAGTTCGGCATCCATTGGGTTTGCGAAAAATAGAATTGTCTAAGGGTATTCTTATTAAATAACACTTTTTGGCCGCGACATATGAACTGAATGCTAAATTCCTTTTAATTGTGGGTATCATTCATCACCATAATAAGTAACGTGAACTGCATCACCGCCGATAGCTATAAGACACTGGCCCTGCAAGAGAGGATTTTTTTCAATAAGAAATAGATGGGATCTGGCTTGTAAACGATGAGAATGGCCAGTTATGAACATATGAATATTATTAATATGAAACGAAAGGGAATGAGTGAATGAAATATAAACAATTTGGATACCTTTTCCAATATTGACAAATTAATTGCATGCGCACACTCATACAAACAATATATCGGTAAATATAATTAATGTAATTTATAAGTTAGTAGAAAACTATATATAAAATATTATTTTATGGAGTAACATCACAAGGGTATGATCAATATTGGTAATCAATAATAAATAAAATCTACACAATGCAGTAACCAACTACAGTTAAACTGGTTCAGATAACCCAAACAACATTTTATAGGAAACTACGGTCTAAATACCATCAGTTTTGTGGAGAATGTCGTATGAATAACAGTTAAATCAGAATGATACAAAGACGAAATAAAAATATGTAGAAAATATATTCTAAATCTAGTGACAATGCTATATCCATGCCAATTTGTGGTAAATAATTTGCAATTACTTAGGACAATCTAGTTTCAATTTTGCAGAAGACTTTAAACAACAAATAGGACACTGAATATTCACAGGCTTTTGATTAAGTAGTCACAAGAAAATCAATCTGACAAAAATACGATTATAACGAAGAATTGACAAAATAAAGTAATGAGCCAAATGTAGCTATTTTAATCATACAAAGAACTCATGATTAATACTTCAAATAATATATTTTTTCAGAGAGAAAAAAACATGCCGTTATCAAATTCCATAGGCTTGTACGTCTCATGATTTTATTATTTATTTTATTTGCAGAAGGCAGCAAACAGATGTGGCAGGACATAATTCTTTAGAATTAATGGTAGGAACTGAAGATTTCGATTACACAGCTCTTTTGATTAGCATCACATTCTATTTCTTACGCAGTCTTGTTTGAACACTCAAACGAAATACAAGTCCCCGTGAGTACTGGTAGTGAATAGGTGTAGATATAATATCTATAAGGAGAAGTCGAAGTGTACCTGATAGCTGTGCATGTGGTCACGCCGCAGTAAAGATCATTTAAGTGGCATCGGCAAAATATCAGCAAACGACAAAGAGCGAAAACAGAAGCGAAAAATATTTAAAAACGAGAAGAACAGATAAGAGAGCAGTTGAGTGATTGATCAATCAGCAAGTTTCGAGGCTACGTCAAGCAAAATTGAAATAAATTAATTTATTGATAAAATGTAACCGATTTTTTAGTGTCAAATAAAGGTGGGGTTTATGGTTTCTATCTGTATCTTGTTCAACGCAGGACGAGACCAAAATCAACCTTTGTCAACAAAGACGGAGAAAAAGGACGAGATGGACAAACATCGACTGATCGCTGACCGATCAGATCGAGCGAAATAAACAAGACGGAGAAAGCTAACGCCAACTAAGCGAGCGATTGAATAAAATAGAACAGCAATTGGAGGACACCCAAAAAGAGCTAGCAGAATAACGACGTGACGACAAAAAATTAATGTCACAAAACGAAGAGCTACTCAAACAACTATTAATTATCCAAAACAAACAGAAAGAAATAATTCTGAAAATCTCTAACAAAAGTGGCAACTGGAAATACAATTCTATCTCCCAAAACCCCTATCACTACCATCGCCAAACTGCATGTACTCTCCAATCCCAACCTTTTCCGAACAAATGGACAAGTTCTTCGCCATCATGCCAGCGAAAATGTTTCAAAGTATCTTCACTAGCCAAAACTCACCAAACATCGCACCAAAAGCTCGCAAATGAGCCTCACTAACAATGTTTCGAAATTCAAATGCAATGATTGAGAGAAGAGGAAGCACGGCAATTCCTGCGAGAAAAACATCACTCATAATCTTGTCCCTATGCTCAGTTACAGGCGAATGGACACCACTGCTATAACAGAGCAGATGAACTTTCTCGAGTTCGTATTGATTTTAGTATACCAGCCACCAAGATAACAGGAGTTCATTGAAGACCTTCGTATACATCTCGATCATGAAGGCGCAGTATTAAGTTTCTAGGGTGGTCGAATTTTTAACTGCAATGTCCTTACAAGAGCTTGTGTGTCCAGATAAATCAAAAGCTAATACAACAAACAAAATACAAGTAAGGATTTAAAAGAATTCAATTCAACAACCAAACGAATACCACTGAAACAATTTCAAATGCTGTTACTTAGTCAAGAGTAAGTAATAAAACTTAACACCAATTATCTATATATTAGCTCTTTAGTCAATAAATTATTCTTGCAATGCCAGGCAATCTAGATAAATTGCTTAAACGAAACTGACACAAGAAGATATTATATAATAGATTAATTCAACTAACAAATAAAATTTTACAGACTAAATAATTAAACTCAAAAAGAAATCAAACAACTTACATT
The DNA here is from genome assembly GCA_963978885.1 of Nemotelus pantherinus. Classification (NCBI taxonomy): domain Eukaryota; kingdom Metazoa; phylum Arthropoda; class Insecta; order Diptera; family Stratiomyidae; genus Nemotelus; species Nemotelus pantherinus. The sequence goes on along the minus strand of OZ022264.1, from coordinate 66,996,495 downwards.
CGCCAATTATTCAGAATGGATATATTAACATGAGATGACAGCACACCAAAACTTACCTGATTTCGGTGCGGATTGTCGAATAAAAGTAGTTCAGTCAAATAGAACGCCACCATTGCATTACCACCTAATGCAGTCACATGTGCACGCACAACAGCCAAAATCTGTTAAAACAGAAATCAGATATTTCAATACGTATTTCGCATTTCACTTACCTCTGTTATGAAACCGTGAACGAAACCACTAATACCGCCACTCTCTCTAATCGACGTTGTTTCTCTAATGAAGAAGAAATCCAAATTTCCTAGATATTTATCAATACGACCACCGGGTATATAGGTCAGAGGTGTTATATCGACGCCATAGCTATCATGCACCGGTACCTGGAACACATTAAATGTAAACTCGAATTATCTTTCAATGCAACAAAACTTACATGCCGCGAATACCGAAACGAATTATTCAAAGGTTGTGTTCTGGTTTCTGATGTTTTACGACCTCGCATCGAATGCGAAACGAAATGCGAACTGGCTGCTGCCTGAGGAGCAGCAATTGTCGCCGTCGGTTGATCATTTCCCATGACTTGATCTTCATCTAGATTGAATATGAGTTCTTCATCTGAATGTTTCCTCGCCACACTCTCACTTCCGGATGGACCACTGGTGTCAATGTTCGCGCTAGGCCCACCTGAGAAAGTCTTTCTACGCGATCTATTGTGTTTCGAAGCGTCACCCAAACCAAGTGCCATACCAGTTATAACTAACTGGAGATCATCCTAAAATGTTGTTGAATTTAGTATAAGTTTGCTACTTGTATTATTAATAATAATCGAAGCCAATGTTATACTACTACTACTAGATACTTACAGGTTCAGGAAAGTCCATACTAAATTTTAGATCACATATTGCACATGGTACCAGCGTTCTAAGTTTAAAGTAGATTGTTTGTACTATTCTATAATTCACGAAAAATCATTGGTTATAAGAATCAGTAAAACCACTAGTCAAATAATGCGATACCTCTGAAAATGTTTTTGGAAATGGCCAATACTGTGTCCGAGAGCTACCTTTGCTCGCCAAACTTGCGTAAACATTTGTAAATTTTTCACAACCGTGAGGTCTTGGAGTCCTGGAACATTTTGTGTATTAACGACCACGAACCCATCGGGTGCAGGCGGCTCCATAAGCAAAGTAATAATTTCTAAGTCTTCGATGTCATCGATTTCGAGGACACAAGCATCCTTTCCACCCGATACAAAGTCCAGTTCAGGCAAATCATCTTCCGAGTCGTCGCTGTCGGATTGCCTGCCATTTTGTATGTCTGGATCTATGCATTTCAACTGATAGGATTCCCGATTGCGCTCAAAAGTCTCCAGAAGCGATTTTTGCAATTCATTTAACTTTGCAGTGTCAGTCCAAGAGTTTCCGGGGACGATTTTCGGGCATTCGGGTGGAGGCAAGGCGGACATATATAACGCCGTGCCAGTTGCAATTAGCGCCATCCTCTTTTCGCCTATGGCGACTTGCGTTTTTAAACCAAATATTGCATTCATTCCCTTGGCCTTCAATTTGTTTATGAGTAAACGATGCAGCTCATACTCGAGAAATGGTAAAGCATCTGACACATCTTTGGCACTCACTTCACTCTTCATGTCCTTCTTATTACGCGCCACTTGGGCCTGAATGAAACTACCACGACCTGTTACCTGAAGTCGTTCTGGAAGTTCTATTGTTGCTAATAGGACATCCGGTACTTTGGCTCGTTTGCAGATTGCACACCTCTTTATCTTTGCATGGAATGGAAGCCCAGACTGATACGGTAGATGGCACATAAAGCAGCGAGTATCCTGGAAAGCTGTACTTGACGATCCGCATTTGAGTCCGCCTCCAAGTGATGTCGAATATTCTTTTCCCGAATTCATATCGCTTTTATCTCGCATTTGAACACTGTTTCGACCATCTTCTAATGATGATACCATTAAGTCTTTCTTTGATGATGATTTTGCTTCAGATTCTGATGAATCTATATTGTATGACATATTGATAACGGCTGCTGTGCCGGTAGCCGAAAGGATGCAAACGTCGTCTCTGGAATATTCGAATTTTAGAACAATCCATTTCCATTTTGAATTTTAAGTTTCTTAGTATATTTTTTTTAAGTAAAAATGAAGCAAAAGGTTGTTGGAGGTACAGTCTATAAGCACAGAAACCAATTTTTTATTTTCGCGATTGGAAACTTTGAAAGTAGTAGTGATTAATGGTAAGAAAAGCATTTTAATTTTAACTAATCACAGAGAATCCTCATCACAAGAAAAACAATAATAATATGCATCCTCATCTTCACTAATGATCCGCAACACTAATAATCCGCAATTTAAGATAATTTTCAATTCTAAAGGTAATGTGTGTTTCGTATCGCCGTTGCGTATCAGTGGATACGACAAACGTATCTTCGTTCCGTATCAAAATATGATACAAATAAACGCAACACACTCGATCGGTCAATCGGAGGTTTTTGCCGTTGCATCAAAGAAATGATGCGATACACAGTGGGGTCATATTTGGACACGTTGCGTTGCGTAGTATAAATTAGTGAATGAAAATGTTGCAACCGCGAGTTTTTTGCGACACACCGTACCGATGCTACATAATAAATTGCGTAGTGTGGATACCGTATCCGGTTAGTGAATGATACGCAACAGGGGTACGATGCGAAGAAATGCAGCATGTTGATACCTACCTTTACATTACACTGAAATACACAGACAAATTTCTCCTGCTTATTTTCACTTCAAAGGTAAAAAAAAAATATTTTATATGTTCCAATACTGCAAACGAGCAATTGAAAAGTGGGAGCTGTTTACTTTGCAGTAGGAGTTTAGTGACAGTGGGAGTTTAGTGGCAGTGGAAGCTGTTTACTTTGCAATATAGACAATATGATAGTATTTTAAGGCCGTCTACTAGCAAACGGCAGTGAGGGTACAAAGTATTGTCAAATTGGCGGAATTCACCCCTAAAATGAAAATTTTCGAACATCATCGGCACTCTTTAGGGGAATACATTTTCAACACTTTCCACGTGGAAAAGCCAAGGGAAATTAAGGATTTGTAGCAAAATCCCAACTTTTCGGTTTTTAGTTTTATGGTCAAAATATTTATCGTCCTTTAATACCAACGTCCAACGATTTTATATATTAGGTGACTGCAAAAGTTTACTGAATCTGACTGAATTAGCGCTGTATGGTTTTTCCCGGTGCCTGACACAAGATATTTTGAATTGTTCCTCATAGTTTCGGCTCCAGACACTTCCTACAGGCGTCAATGAATAGGATTCTCAGTTTCATGGCGTGAGCTGCTACAAGAAAGTGGCCAGTAATGATGCCTTTTTAGTTAGTACGGTTTAATTCAAGTACGCATTTGGTAGCTGCGAGTTTAGATGATCCCATGATCTGAGCTGTTCCATCTGCACACCCTAATCTGCATCATGTTGGAGTCGATCAAGCGGTTGATCATTTAGATAGGAATAGGGATGTTTTAATGAACATATGACCAGGAACGCAGAAGTTTGGTTCTTCTGTTGTCACCTAGCATCTGTAGGGCCTGAGTGCATGATTGAAAATATAAAAAAAATCTGACAATCATATGTATGTATATCATTTTTCTTGCATATTTTGGCAATTTTGCATTTTTTTCCTGCAGAACTATTCGAGCTCTGATATTATTGCATGTTTCAGACAGCTTTTTAATTCCATCAACATAAAATTCTGCGGGCTTGGAGTTTAAAAATAAATCAATGCCATTTCTAACATCATTGTAAAATGAAAATGGAAAAACTGAATGGGGCACAGTTGGGGTAGTATGCTGGATGAATCATGATTTTCTGTCCAAGGCTATCCAATTTTTATTGCGTTATAGCAGCTACGTGAGGTCTGGTATTATTTCGATGAGTGCAAGTTTCTTTTTCAAAAGGCACTATGCAAATGACCCATTTGTTGAAAATAACGGTCCACATGAATCGTTTTATTTTGCTTGAGCAACATAGTACATAATTCCTTCGTAGTCCTACTAAACACACAGCATACATTTTTCGTTGGTGAAAATATGGCTTCGGGTTTGCCTCCGTTGCAGGGTTTTCTTTTACGCACCACGTTTGAGTAAATGATGCACTATTCATCACCGGTTACATTATTTCCAAGAAAAGCATATCTATTCTGAAGTACAATAAATGCGGAGAGTCTGTCCACTGTAAGACCGTAGACGTTCAATTGCATAAGTATAGGGAGCTCCGTTTGGTGAGCTCCGAACGTTTTTACAATATCTGCACAAGTTTAATATAGATTTCTCCGAAGACAGGTCAAAAGTTCATCTTCATTAAGTTCAATTAGCCAGCTGAAACAAGGTTCAACTCCTGATCGTACCTTAATCGCCATTGACCGCTCTCCCGTTTTGCTTTAATTATTCAACATATTTGCGCAAACTGGCGTGTAGGTTGATGTTTCGCATTCATAGCACAATACAGTTCTGATTACTGATTTATAGACTTGGTGTTTTATTTCCTTGTTTATACATATTCTTCAGGTTAATATTTAGGACTACTTCTTTTACTTCCTGGTAAAGTTTTAGAGGAGGTGGAAGAACGTGACAAGATGTTAATATCATTAGCGTAGGCTACTACTTGGCTGGATTTATATAGAAGCGTATCCTGTGCGTCGACAGGCAGCTTCCTCATCAGGTACTCAAATGCTATGCTGTACAGCAAGGGGACAGCCTATAGCTTTGTTTCAGTCCGACATTTGTGTTAAATGCGTCAGTCAGATAGTTCAGATAGTTTTTGATTCTGGCTTGGCATGTTGTTTATGGGGCATTTCACGTGAAGCGGACAACGAAAAAAAGTCGAGGTTCCGGATTTCGTTCATATTGTGCATAATGGTACTTCTAGAGGATATGAACGTGGATGCACAATTTTTTTCTTCTATGAGGTTCAGTTGCCGATTTATGGGCTTCTGAAAAATTGAAGAAGCTGATGAAGGGTTTTTTTGGAAGCCGATTTTGAGATTGAAAAAAAAATATTAAAAACATTAAACATATTGGTTGGTATAGAAAATCAACTGTTCTTTTTAATTTTAAAATTAGATTTGGATTAAACAAAAATTTTCCTGTTTAAAACCGGAAGTAACCATTTCAACTCGTTATTTGAGTAACTTGGACCAGGTTAATTTTTTTTATTTTTGTAGTAAAACAAAGCTTAAACTATACTTGTTTTATCATAAAAATTTTAGAATGGGATGGCGAGTAGTTTGGGAGGTAGGTGAATTTTAGTACATACAAGTCGTATGAAGCGTGGCACCCGAAGCTTGATTAGGATAGCTAGTGAGTGTGAAAACAAAACTTTTTCAGTAAAATTATTGCTATATCGTTAAAATATTATATATAGAATTAATATAGTTAAAATATAGCTATATAGTTTCAATATTAAAAGTTGCTAATGCTAATTAATTTAATAAAAAAACAAACTTGTTTATGGAAAAATGAATTTATTTCACAGTTTTTACAATTTGACACTCATTACTTAAACTTGTTCTTTTTATAAGAAGGCCTTCAGTAACTGGAAAACAGTGAAATTTCTTAGTCCCAGGAATAGTAATAGAGGAATCAAACCGTGGTTTTATAAATATTCTCTGGCGTTGAAGTTCCTCTGATGAGCAATAGTAAGTGGCTGTTAGGGATAAAGCCGACTTTGCCCAATGATAAAAACGTAAAGGTGTAGTAATAGCTTTACTAGGAGGTAATTGTAAACTCGCACGTGTTGCCAGTCGTTTCAAATTACCACCGAGACCATCACATGTGCGTTTTCCATGCGAAGTCGCGTGAAAATGAAGTTCAGTTTCTGTCTTGAAATCAGCTTTATAATAAAATAGAGTCACAAAATTAAATCTATTTTTAAAATGTTGTGGGGCCCCATCTGTTATGTATATAATTTTTGACACAGCTATTGTTTCTTCAGACAGATGTTTGTGAAGGATTTTCTGGAAATACTACCATGTTCTATTTTACTTCCAACTTTATAATAATAGACTGATGTCAAAAGTGTTGCCTGGTCATTATTCCAATGAAAAGCTTGAGCAGCATCTTGTACAACAAAACACAAAATCGCATTGAACTAAAATTTCCCCTTCGTTTATATTTTCTTTTAGATTTTTAAAATAATGAGCCTGTTGCTCTGCAATGTAAGCATGGGGTTTCGAGTCATCCAACGCGTGACAAAAGCTGTCCACAAAATCATCGGATGCAAGCAGATGAGTAGAAATGGTAAATCTGTCTGAACAAACCCATTTTTTCAACGGAACGGTTGTCACTTGATTATCATCAAATATCATTTTCAAATGATCACGAATTGCACTTACGCCAGGACAAGATTTGCAACTCTCATTTGGGGTTTTAATTGAAATTGTTAAATGAAATTTCGGCGTAGGATTGGGACACATCATTTTGCGTAGAAAGTAGAAAGTTCCAAAATAGTTCCAGATGTGACATTGTCAATGTCTCCTCCACTCATCATTAATTTCACATTTTGGTGATATATACATACACAGACCATGTGTTCCAGAGTCACCAGCGAGGGTACATTGTTTGAGTCTCAAAGTGAAAAATTTTGTTAGGCCGATTTTGATATCCGGATATTCATTTTTAAACGTTTGGTAAAGCTCGTCAATGTTACACATTAAAAGCTGTTTTGGGATTTGCGTTTTTTTTCCGTCATCTAACTTAATAGATACACAATCCTTTTTACCGGGCATTATTCGACTAATGTCTTCTCCCAGATAAAAGCACTTCACTAAGTTCATAGTTTCAACTGCTAGCTTAAGGCCACCTCGTGGATTTGGAGATGTTAATATACCAAACTGATCCACAAGTTGCTTTGCTTTTCTCGCTTGCCGCCTGGATGTTCCGAATTCTTGTACTAGTCTGTTTTCGGTCCATGACTTAGATGTTATAGTCAGTATCGTAGTTTTCATAGCAGTAGATGTAGACAGACTGCTAAATTTTGCTTTTAACTGGGTCAGAATATCTTGGTCGTATATTGTTGAATCAGTTTACTTTGAGCTATGTTTATACTTCTATTCAGGAATGAATGGTAAACCCGGGGAGCACAAAGACAAATCAGTTGATGATTGGCAAGATCGCTGAAAATTTGCAGGTATTTCCACGGTCAGTTTTTTCCTGCAGCTTCCACACACGTACATATCAGAATAATATCTCCACTTCTCTGCTATATTTTTTTTAATTTTTCTTAGGTCTTTAACCTTCCGATGAAATCTCAAGTCGAAAGGATTGAAACATCGGTAGCCGCAAGGAGACATAATACACACAATTCAACTTATTTACGTAGTCACTTCAAGCGCTGAAAAAGAACTAAAACAAAAACGGAAAATTCGAAATGGCTCTTTCATCACACTTTCATCCCTTTCTATTACATAGCTTTGACCTCCTTCTATTATATGGCTTTTTATGAAAAAATAATACCTTTTTCAACTAAAAAATGGCGCCACCAATCGCATTTCTGTAGGGTAGTCGGTTAAGTATGAACACAATTTAAGTATGTATTTTAAGTATGTTATAAAAACTATTTATAGACAGGATATAGTATCACGGCAAACTACATATACTTTCCACTCTAAAATTTTTAACATCAAATAAGTATAGTTTTAGCTGTCTTGTTAAACAAATAAAAAAAAATTAAACTGGTCCAAGTCATATAAGTTCAAGTAAAAATTTTTTTTCCATAAAACATTTTTTTTGTTTTCACTTCGTAAATAAACATTAGCAATTGTTTTATATTTTAACCTCTATATGTAGGTGAATTATATATGTAATTGTAAAAACTGTGAAATAAATTCATTTTTCCAAAACAAGTTTGTTATTTTATTAAATAAATTAGCATTAGCAACTTTTAATATTGAAACTCTATCGCTTTATTTTAACTATATTAACTCTATATATACTATTTTAACGATATAGCAATAATTTTACTAAAAATATTTTGTTTTCACACTCACTAGCTATCCTAATCAAGCTTCGTTGTCACGCTTCATACGACTTGTATGTACTAAAATTCACCTACCTCCCAAACTACTCGCCATCCCATTCTAAAAATTTTATGATAAAACAAGTATAGTTTAAGCTTTGTTTTACTACAAAAATAAAATAAATTAACCTGGTCCAAGTTACTCAAATAACAAGTTGAAATGGTTACTTCCGGTTTTAAACAGGAAATTTTTTTTTTAATCCAAATCTAATTTTAAAATTAAAAAGAACAGCTGGTTTTCTATACCAATCAATATGTTTAATGTTTTTAATTTTTTTTTTCAATCTCAAAATCGGCTTCTAAAAAAACCCTTCATCAGCTTCTTCAATTCTTCAGAAGCCCATAACTCGGCAACTGAACCTCATAGAAGAAAAAAATTGTGCATCCACGTTCATATCCTCTAGAAGTACTATTATGCACAATATGAACGAAATCCGGAACCTCGACTTTTTTTCGTTGTCCGCTTCACGTGAAATGCCCCTTATGTCATTGTGATTTTGGTCAGTTGGGGTAGTTTTACTGGGATGTCAAACTGCAGTATTATTTTATACAGTACATTTCGGTCAATACTGGCGTATGTTTGTTTAAAGTCTACAAAAATCCGGCAGACGTCCATGCGAAACTCCCAGCATTTCTCGAGCATTTATTTGACCGTAAACAGTTGATCAGTCGTCAATTGTCAAGAGCTAAAGCCTCCTTGGTGCTCCCCCAACAGCATTGTCAGCGTAAACGTTACTTTTATTTTCGACGTGATTTTATAGGACGAACAAGGTATTGATATGCCTCTGTAATTTTCAAACCGTAGTTTGTCTTTTTTTGTGGATAGTCCATATGATGAATCTAACAGATGTGCTGAATCTTTTTATGGATGGCTTTCATGGTGTAGTTTCCACCACATATGATCAATTCAGCCGGAATTTCGCCAATGCCAGGCGCTTTATTTATTTGCTGGCTTCTTATTGCGGACTCAACTTCTTCCCGCATTGCGGCGACTATTGGCGCATCATCGGAAACTTCTGTCGGCTCTGATAATTTTGAGCCATGTGCAGGATTAAGGAGTTTTTTAAAATGCCGAGCTCAACTTTCCTTAATCTGGCTATCTTCGACGATGATCTATCATTTATTCAATATCAGGCGTACAAGCTGAAGGAACAAAATAACGTCATGGCAGAATTACTCATCACGACTATACATGTATGATTCGTTAGAGCAATCCAAGACGGCTTGCTCCACCGAATCAATCAGGTCGTCCACTTCCTGAGAGTTATTCTTTTCGCGTTGGTGTCGTCTGACTCTTTCTCGCATTGTTTGTAGGTTGACTTTAAAGGAAAGGTTTCGCTTAACAATTTCTCTACAATAGGTTCTTTTCCACTTGTCTCGCGTTGCTTTTTTGCTCTCTAGCTTCCATTTCAAACTTTTCCAGTATTGGGATTTTAAGAGATTCTAGATCGCTATCATGCTCAATCTTCGAGTCGACCCAGTTCGGTTTAATTGCATTGATATCATATCATGAATCGCTTAACTCGCCGGTCAAACTGCTTCTACTGCCGCTTTTCTCAGACGTTTTTGACCGTTGATTTAGTGGAAAAGCTTTCGGTGCGTTCGAAAAAGTCGATTTTAACAAAAACTTTCGAATGACACTTGGCTATTGCTCTCATTAAAAGGCGAGAATGTTCCCGCACCACTATTGCTCACCCTACTAATATTATTGCTAATCGAATATAAGTTACGGCCAGCAGTCTCCTCCACTATCCGTTTCCAGTAAAGTAGACTTCTCTGCTAAGAATGCGCGATTGAGTGCTGATATCGTTTGACGTTCCCAAGGAAAATATGGGCGAAACAACAGACTCAAAGACATTATCGCTACAATAAACGGAGAATAGCATTACGGCAGACTAGAGATTGAGCCAATTGAGCTTTATTCGCTCGAACGGCTCACTTTTAAACTCATTTTAAAAGCTGGTTTCAATTGATCTGTATGTTTTTCCACTTTAGCAAAACAGTATTCGTCCAACCCCAGTAAGTAGTTGTACTCACATCGAAATAAGACACTGATGCAGCAGAAATGCTGCTCTGCTTCGAAGGCCACAACTTCGAACGGATATTTTTGCAAATTGATTTATTTTAGGGCTGAATCGAAAAGATTAATACCGGGAGTGTTTGCTGTTAGGGGACTGAGGATTTTCCTACTGGAAGTTTGTTCCTTCAGAACGTCATTCGGTTGAATTTCGCCACTCAAATTGATATTGTCGATTTTATCTTTACAGAGTGTCTTCTTAGACTATGTCCGCGTCTTAAACTTTTCGCTAATTTGTAAGCTTGTCTAGTTTTATTACTCGCTAAGTTTTCGCCAATACTCTTTAATAGCTCATCATAATGTTTCCGTTTCTTACATCTAATGATCTTATTCACTATTCGTAAAAGTTTTTCATATTCTTCTCTTTTTGGCCTGGTACTCCTTTCAAGGAACTGTCTCTACGCCTGATTTTTTTCTATTGCATTATTCGTTGTCAAACATTCGACAACATTCGTCGTCAAACCAGTCGTTTCTTTTGCGCCGAGCTTCAATACGCTTTAGGACAACATATTCTGGAATGTTTTTGATTATTGTTCTCATCTCCATCCAGACCATCAATCAGCCTCACCGCGTTATTTTGTAGGATAGGAGTTAGCTTCATTTCAAGAGCTTTTGCGAAATTTTTCGCTACTGGCGTCGTTCGGAGCTTTTCGATGTCGAACTTCCGAAGAGAACTGGACTTCATAAAATACACCTTTGACATACGACACCGATATTTGAATTTTACCAGGTAGTTGTACGATTCACCATTTGCTCCTCGAAATGTACGGACGTCAAGTATGCTATAAGCTCATCTTCGCTGAATAAAGACGTGATCAATTTGGTTGAAAGTTTTGCCATCTGGTCCATACCATGTTGATGTTCAAAGTATATCGAACTTTTGACTATGTAATTACTACAAGAAAAATATATCCGGTGTTGGCCATTGTCATTAGTTTCATCGTGAAGACTGTGCCTTCTACTGTTCCCCGATGTATTTCTTTATTCCCGTCTTTAACATTGAAGTCACTGAGTATTGTTTTGACGTTATTTGAGGGCAATGAGTCGAATGATCTTTCCAGGTGGTTATAGAAGGCATCTTGTTTCCTCGTGTTTTTCTTCTATCGGGGCGTGGGCGTTTATCGGCCATATTTTAAAAATTCCATTACGTATGGTTTGAAACCTGAGGCAGATTTATGGTCGATATTCTTCTAGTGAAAAACGAGCATTGTTTTTCTGCATTAACTCTGGTTGTCCAGCAGAAACATTCATTTTTGGGACAGTTCAAAGAGATAATTTTTAGTAGCAGCAGAATACAAGAGCGTATCGACAGATAAGGTCCTAAATTTATGTGGCGACATTTGGGAATATACGCCAATTATACGCCATTCGCATTTTCCCACTATTTAATTCGCATCCATCTCATATATTTAAATGCATTTAGTTGGGATATGAATCGATAAAAAAGTACAAGGGATATACAATGTGCCGCTGGCAACTAGATTTTGGAAGGATACAAGGAAAATCAAAGATAGTACAATTAATTCTGACAAAACCAAACTAATATGTAATTCAAAACATAAAAGTAAATAAAAGTGACCATCAAAATACAAAAATATGATTTGAGGTACTATCTTGAATCAAACCAAGAATTGGCATTGATTAAAGCAAAAGATAATAAACATTAAGCCTAAGAAAACGAAAAAAATCGTTCTTTTATGTCTCCTTTAATTTACTTTTATGTTTTGAGTTCATTACAGGAACTAAATTTGATTTCATATTCATTAAAATTATATTGTAGATGTTTTGATTATCAAACGAATATACACAAATCTAATCTAAAATATATTAAACTATTTTGGCATCACTTAAGCGCGACAAAAATGTCGGAATATAAACGCAATTTTTTAATAAGAATTTGTAGAGAATGAATAAAAGTTTTAACCTTAGAGGAGACTATTCTTAATCTAAACATATATCAATTTATTTAAATAAAAAATGTATACTAACGATATCGCTGTTGTTTCTGAATATCCCAAAACAACATTACAGCCAAGTGATCTTGCATGCGATCGAACCTCCATCCTGATTTCTTTCCACCAAGCATCCCGTACTTCTGGCTCATCCGGGTTCGTGACTCGTTCCAGCAGCTTGACCGATCTCGCTGCTACTGTCGCAGCTGCAATATGGAAACATGAAAGTCATTCGTTGGTTATTTATCAATCAATCTATTATCAGTAGGTTAAAAATGTATCAAATTTAATATACCTATATGAACAATAAATCCAGACGGGTATTTTGTCATTGTTAAAAATGGATACTCCAACATATCGAGTGTATCCTGATTTAGAGAGCCTTTAGTGGCAGCGCTACTTAGACGCATTAGTGCTGTAGCTGCCACCAGCCGTTCACTTGCAACACATATTGAATTTCCTGCAGAAATTAATAAAGCTTCATCATATATCAAGACGTTTAGAAAATTTTTACACACTACACAATAATATTCAGATCTTGACAAAAATATTTACATTATCAACGTGCACCCATGACGTGAACATATCTATAACAAACATCGAGGGAGTGTTATTAAAGAGTTCTATAGAGCATTGCAAAAGGGAAAAGAGTAAATCAGTTAGGCTTTTACGTTGGTGAACATTGTGTTGTTATATTTATGGATTTGGTTGATATTTGAAAGTTAATCTGAAACAGATGTGTATTACACAATTGAAACATTTAGACTTAACGTAACGCACAACAAGTATCAAGTAACTTAACGACATTGAAACGAACATAGTACGTTGACTTGAATATTTCGATTCCATGAGGACTACAACAGACACAATTTAGTTGAATAATTTGAGTGATTCAAATCGAGCACTAAGTAATTACGAGAATGCTATTTGAATTCATCATTTTGTTCCCTTGTTTACAGAGGATTTAATAAATGAATAAGTTTCCTATATTCGGTACTATTAATTTCTAGCTGCCTTTCCAATTAAATATATTCCCATTTTTACAATTAAGTGTATAAATCCGTTGCTATCCAATAGTGAATACTCAATAGTCATGTTTAAGAACAATATCACACCAAAGATTTTAATTTAGAGGTCGTTTTACTTTTATTCCATATATTTTATTCTAGGTATTATTTATTTTATATATTGTTGCATATGCATGCACCTTAGACACGCTCATATCAATTAGACGGATCTAGAGACATTTATCCGAACAAATAAGCAAAAATCGGCCAGAACATCCTGGCAACCGAGAGGTGAGAGCGGAAAACATGGATCCGGAAACCTTTGAGTTTTTAGATGAGGAAAGGGGGCCAGATGACGCTCAGGAAGAACAAAGTAGCGTGGAAAAGAGTCCGATGATGGATTTGCTGCTAAAATGGCGTCTGATATAAGCGAAAAATTAACGACATGCAGCAGCAAACTCAGAAACTTAATCAACAAGCTGTGGATATCGAGAATTAGTTTGGGCAACAGAATATAAAGAGCGAACAACAGTTAACATAAATCAAACAACAATTACAGCAGCAATTGGAAACTCAGACTGCAAAAGCGAAACATCAGCTACACACTTACAAGTAAAGCTGCAGTAGTTCGTAAAAATTGAGTACGAAATCGATCTACCAAAATCAGATTGTGGTGCGGGTAACAACTGTGGAAGCTATTCGGACTGAAGGGTTGAAAGCGCCAATTTTTGATGGGCAAATTACTTGGAACACATACAGGAAGCAGTTTTAAGCTGTTGCAGAATGCTATTATGGAAATAATCGGCAGCGTGCGACTACATTAACGGTGTAACTAAGAAAAGCTGCAACGGAAGTTCTTGACCAGGATATTGAGCGTCTGACACTTTTGTTCTATCCTACATCAGATCTGAAGCAACGAAATGAAACGGCAAAAGTTGCTTTCATCCAGAAACTCGAATCGGGTAACAAGTATCAGAAATACGTTAGAGTCCGTGAAGTACATCACGAATGCCTGTGCCAAACAACAGAAATAACCAGAGAATTGACCACAAGTGGAGCTCTTCAATGCTGGAATTATGGAAAAAGAGGCATATAAGACGCGATTGTTGGAAGGAATGGTACTACACTCGGGGCATCAGCAGCTAGTGGGTATCTTGCGTGGTGGACCTGCCGAAAGAAAGAGCACTTGAGTCGTAATTGTTTTAGGAAATATGAACTTAGGTACTTTCAATGATGCTTGAAGGATGGTGAGTTCAAATAGCCAAAAGTAACCACACCTTTTCCGATTGCAGCGGCGAATTCAGTAGAAACCAAATTCGAAGAGCAGAAGTTGGTCCGCAAAGCTGATGACCATAAAACTATCACTGTTGCCAGGTTGAATTTTCGAGAAATTTAATTGAGTCTGCAGATGCAACTCGGCGATTGGGTATTTCAACATCGGTTCCTGATAGCGGAAATAACTGATGAATATATACTTCGAATGGAGTTCCTATATCTTCACGGTTTTAGCTTGGAAATCCGAGAACGCAAAACCAGTGGATGAACATGGAACACAAACATTATCACCGAATAGAACCAAAAGGACACCACATGTTAGTAAACGAGAAAAGAGTTGTCATTCTCAAGGTTCAACAAGGTGAAATAAAGCCAGTGCCTTTGAATGGACAAGTTGCTGATGATGGAATAGCATGCAATGTATCCTGGAAGAAGTATGTGCACAAATCTGAACGGGAAAGTAGATAAAAGGAAAATTCTCGGGAAAAGCATATTAGACCCAAAGGTAACATCGGTGTACGTTTTGGAACTGCGGCAAAGGCTACACTTTATTCAGAAAGAATTTGACTGGATCCCAGGAACACAACTGGATGTGGCTGTATAATCCTCGTCGACAGAAAGGAGTTGGTCTAAAACTGCAGCGGAAATGGGAAGGGCAATGATCAAGCGGCTCAACGACGTCGTTTACTGAATACAGTAGCCTCACAAGCACCGGTCGAACATGATAATTGTCCGCCTAGATCACCTCGTAATGTTCCAGGAAGACAACGTTACTGATGATGGCAACGAATCTGTTCGGGACAAAAAGTCTAAGGAGCGGGTAGTGCTGCATATATATAGGCACCCAGGACACGTTCATATCACAAACGAATCTGTTCGGGACAAAAAGTCTAAGGAGCGGGTAGTGCTGCATATATATAGGCACCCAGGACACGTTCATATCACTTAGGCGGATCTAGAGACATCTTTCCGAACAAATAAACAAAAATCGACCGAGACGTGAACATTCGAATAAAAATGAATATTTGATAATTGTCCAGAATAGCCTAAAAACTCGACAGGCGGCTATAAATAGACCCTCGACCAAGTAAGGAAGCAGTTTGAACAAACGTCTTAAGTAATAAACAGCGAAATTATTTTGCATGAGCTGAGTAAGTTTCTATGTACGAGAACGGTTTCCAATTATCAGTTTAATAAAAGCGTGTTTAATTTCAATTAAACAGACTGATTGTATTTCAATGCGCAGACAATCACGAGTCGACGGACGATGTTTCAATGAATATTATATTTTCTATATTATAATCTATATTTTCTTCAATATTTTTATAGCAAAATAGATGTATTTCGATTTTTTGATAGATATCGAGGACAATCAGTCATTTTCTTCGATGTCTAGCGGTAGGCAAGGACAGATTACTCACGAAATATTGGTATTTAAATTAAAATCTTTGACCTGACGGTGAATTCATGACAGCATGAAATGTAAGTCACATAATTACACTGGTTTAGCAATTGGAACATAGAGAAATGTTGTTCGTCATCCTTTTTAGCAAGCTGAATGTGGTTGTATGAAAACACCATTAGTTATAAATGTGTAGTTTCCTTAAATTAGTATCGGTGTTAAATATAAAAATATTCATAATTCGTAAATATTGTATCCTAAAATTGTGATTTAAGGAAAGAACTGATTTTTATTGGCAGAATCTTTCCAATACCAATTCATAGCTCCTAAAACAGCATATAATACAGATGCTGTAGTCTCGCTTTCACTTAGTGCGACAACTATGCAAACATTACAATATCCATAAACCGACGATCAAAAACAAGATATAGAAGCAAGAATATAGATTGTTACGCGTTGTCAAATGAAAGCTCGAGCATTAGAAAATTAATGAATTTTTGTCAAAGAATCAGTTATATCTATTTTGATTTTGGTTGCAAAACAAATATTGAAATAAAAGTTGACACTTTTACTTTACTTTCGGCTCGAGCAGCTTCATTGTGGAAGAATACTCACTTTTGCGCCCCAATACTGTAAGTATTTGATTCGTGTGTTTATTTTTGGTAGAGAAAAATCTTAAAAACTTATTACGTACTAAAAATAAATGTACAAATTTTGATTACTATTTAGAATAACTGAGAGCACTGGATAAAAACATAATTTCATTTGTAGTTGGCAAAGTTGCGTAATCATAGCCATTAAAAATTCAAACTACGAGAAATGGTTCAATTATGCGTTGCGATTTGATGATTCATATCATTTTAAAAGTTTCACGCTGGATTTTTATCCTTTTACTCTTTGGTTAATGAATGGCACTACATCGTCATCACTTTACGAATCAAGGGTAAGAAAAATTAAATGGCGGGGTTCGATCTATGAAGATGCCAATTAAAATCTTACTGAAATTTCTTAACCAAAGTATACAAACATTTAAATTATAATGCAAAACACAATGTCTGCGAAAAAATAGCTAAATATTAAGCGAAAAAATATAAAACCAACTATTTTCTATTAACAGTTAGCTACCACTAAAATATTTTTGATAAAAAATTATTCTCGCGAATTTAGTGGCTACATTATTGTTTTGGATTTTATTATATATCAACGATCATAAGCTTACCTTTTGGTGTTACACTTAAATCTGAATCAGATGATCGTCGAAAAATCTCATTTGTCTCTTTTTGTTTGGCGTTGGCCGTGTTTGATGTTGACGCAGTGTTGCTAACTTTCGATGGACTCTGATTATTAATTCCGCTGGACTTAGCACCTAAGGATTCAGTACGCATATGAGATCCCGAGTGCATAGATTCAATCGGACTCTTATCACCTTCTTGTACAGCAGCAGTCGTCGTCGCCGATGTAGTTTGTGTTCCTCCTGCAGGACTGGCAGTTCCCGACGCTAATTCTGATCTATGATGTTTAAGGAAAGGAGATGGGGCAAGCATTGGCGCTTTGTTAGTACTCAAATCTGTGTAAGATGATGATTTGATAGTATTTCTAGCAACTATTAAATTGTTTTTTACTGATGATGAGTGATTGTAATGATCTACTCGTGGACACGGAATAAGTTTTCTAAAAGGCGGCGAAGTGTGTCGCGCAGCGGGTTCTGGTGAAGTAGCAGGAGTGAAGTATGGGGAGGTGGATGTTGAATGCGATAGGAAAGGAGTGGGTTCAGGGTTAGTAGCTACTGTATGATTTTCAAGCGCACTAGACTTAGAATCGAATGCGTCAGAGCTCAATTTCAAGTTGGTTAATGACATGAATGAACTTTCTATTGGATCTAGAGCAGGTGCAACTACTGTTTGGCACAATTGCGGTTCAGATGAATAATAAGAGGCCGAATCATTAGTCGGAGACTGGTGATGACTGAACGATATAGCTGGAATTGTGAAGCGTTCGATTTCTGTGGACTCTGGTTCTGCGAGAGGTGCCAGACCGAATCCCACGGCAACATATGGATTTTCTTCATTAAGACGAGGATTATCAATAGATATATCTGTATTACTTAAATTCGTCGCTTCATTTGTGTCAGATTCTGTTTCACATATCGAATCAAACTGAGTTGGGCTTGATGGATGCTCTGCAAACTCTTCAGCTAAATTCACCTGCTCTAGGAGCATAGACTGCATAGCACTTCCTACTAATCCAGTTTCGCTCACAAGTTCTCCGTCCCCCTTTTTCTTCTTTCGACACAAAGAGAAGTTGAATCGCTTCAGCGATGCATGATTCGATTTCTTCGGCGATGTGACTTTCGATCCAGATTTAGACGGTGGTGATTCTTTTTTTTTGATTTCCTCACATAAATCTTCTGGACATGCAGCTGGATCGACTCCTAACAGTTCGGCTTTTTCGATGAGCATTGTTTCCATAGCAGTTTCTAGTAGGCTGTGATGATGGCTTTTGTGTTTCCCTTCTGTAAAGCTTGGTAGATGAATGTGCTCCTGGAAACGAATAGGTAATCTCATAATAGACTGCACCGATAACGAAACGAAAGATGGAAAAAAAACACAAACACTACCATTAGTCAAGAGGGTATAGCCAATGTTGTGGTAAGTACTAAGAAATTTCGGGGAACTGTTAGCAAAGTTGACGAGCCTACGACTATAAATTGAGCTGTGATTATTTGTATAAAATTCAAAAAACTGTTATTTTCATCGGTGGTTCTCAACGAAATGATTGCGCAGACTTTGATTTACTTGACAGCTACTGTGAGTCAAAAAATGTTTTCGAAATATTTGACTTTGCATCATATATAAACGAACAACTTTGGTGTTGAGACATTATTCAAGTCGGTAGAGAATTTTCAGTACATATACATATATTTAAACTCAATGTTGAGAACCGTTGATCAAAAATTAATGTGATTTAATGCACACCCAATCTTAAAACTAACCTGTAACGAATGAAATGTATCTGTTATATTTTCTTTCAAATCATGTAGCAACGATCCGCGTCGCTCTTTCTCATCTAGTTCTGGTTCATCGGTAGTCGAGCCTGGTTCGATCCACGTTCCAAAGTTAGGGTCGACTGGCTGCAACTCTTCTAAACTCATAGGCACAGGGTCACTATTTTTCATAGAAATTTTAGTACCGATTCGATGGAGCTTGCAATTAGAATCCGACAATTTGTCAAGCGTCCGTTCGCTACTCGCATCAAAAGTTGCACCCGGCTTGATCCATTCATTTTCTTCTTCATCAACTTCGTCTTGAGCTAGTGCCGTTTTCACGACCATACTTACTGTATCTGCATCGACAACCACAATTTCATTGGGTACCTGTGCAGAATCTGAGCACTCCGAGGCGATTTCTTCTGTGGTTGACGATGATAGCGAAGTCGTTGATACAGATGCTTCAGAAGTTTCAGCTTGCTTTAGTTTCATATGAGTGGTACCCCGTTTTGACGTTGGCAGCGCGGACAAAGATTCAGATTTATGATGCTCTTTCTTTTCAGTTAGATGATCACTATCATGACTTTCGGATATTGATTGCAAGCTGGGACCACGCATTATCGAGCTCACAATTAAAGTTGCCATGCCACATCCTTCGCTGGATGACCGGTTGATTCCAGATTTCTTCTTTTTAAACGGAAGTAATCCTTTCAGATCCTGCAGAGAAGTTCTTGAGCGCGATATATCTGAGTAAGAGCTACTGAGCGATGTGTTCTCGGTATCGTCTTTACTCTTCGGTTTTAAAGTTTTCAGTTTGTCACTGATATAGTTCTTGGAAGATTGCTTAAAATTTTGAACAGGATTTTGGAAATATTGTCGTTTTTCTGATCGTTTATCTTCCTGTTCAAACAGTTGCTGCAAATTTTTCATTTCATCGCTTTCATGAATTTCTTGAATGGTTTTTGCGTTTTTTTCACGACAGTTTTTATTTAAAATAATATTCTTTGAGACTATTTCTGTTGTGTCTATTCCCAGGATTTTGCTGACAATATCACTCGACGAAGTGCTACTGCTGCTTTGGGGATCGAATTTGCTAACGGATCCTTTTCTCTTGCTATTCTCCATCGATCTTAGATATTCAACAATAGGCCTAGAGTCGCATAGTATTAGAGATGTGTAGAAATATCAGTAATAAGATACAAACATAATACATTATTTTTCCGATTATAATTAAACAACGATTATACAAAGAATAATGCAAAACATTCGCAAGTCAAAATTGTAATTTCATTTCAATGAATTAGGCAGAGTCAGCGCACAACAATAACAACAACAATGACAAAAACGTTAAAAGTTTTTGTTTGAATGGTAAGAAAATTAAATAGATTACAACAAAAACCAACATAAAATTTTATAAACAGTAATAAATAAAACACAGTGATATTTGTACACATTGTAGATATTTTTAGCGGAGCACATTGACGGTTGTGTGTGAGAGCGTTTTAGGAATGGTGATTCGGGTTGCCAGAGTTTCGGGAAACAGGAAATAGTAAGATTTGCAATAAGAGAGATCATTTCATTTAGTTGTTGATATTTAGGAAGTTCAATGTGAATGTACTTACTCTTCAATTAGTGCATTGTCTGACAAAGGTGGTTGAATTTCTTGAATTTTTATAAGCGTTACCGCTGTTCCGATTCCCCGAGCAACCACGCCAACATCTCCTTCGAGATCGAAACATTGTGTATAGCCAATGACGGCGTTCGCTCCGAGGTTCAGAGCTTTCAAGCCAATTTTTCTTTGTACCTTCAATGAAATTAAGAGCAGATGGTTAAATTTAGATCACTGCTCAACATTTTATTGATATGAAGCTGATACAAATCAGGTTCAATAAATGTTCAAAGAGTAGCATAAAAATTCTGTGACTTCTAAAAAGTGTGGATATCAAAAGCTTACTCACCTGTCCTGATAATTTCAAAAATACAACCTGCCTAACTTCATTCGAGGCCCTGGGCGTTCGGATTTTATCAATCCATTGATATTCTGGATCATCATTCACAACAAGCTCTTCAACAAATCCATGAATAATCTGAGCTCGGTAGCCGTGAGGTATATTTGGAGCTATTTTGAAACGCCAAAATAATAATTCGCCAACAATACAAAAGAAATGATGAGAAAAACTTACAATGGAAAAATTGAACACCACATGAGCTTTGTTTAAATTTATTAGCATCCGAAAATAAATCAACTTTGACGATTAGGTTTACTTCTCCACGTATTCCGTGCATTGTGTCGAATACAGGAATCCAACCGGACATAACTACACCTTTACCATGACTTATAATGTGAGGATTTAAGCATAGTGGATTTAAACTTATGTTGACTTTTCCAATCGCATCATTTGCTGAATACGTGTCGTGATCCATAATGCGAATTTGGAGGGGTTCGTCTTGCAAATCTTCGTCGTCTAATTCAAAGCGGAACCTGAAATGGAGACAGTAGTTAGAGGAATATTTTGTAATGTATAGTAAACAATATATATTTTGTGTGAATAAATGTAGGCGTAGCTTCTGCTGAAGTTTCGTGGGCCACTCCTGGGGGTATAAATATAAGTTCTTAGATGATACAGTTTAAATGAGATATTTGAAGAGGATGGGGCTAGCAAGTAAGCAAAAACTGTGATTAAGTCAAATCTACACCTCCGTTTAAGACCGACGCTGCGGATCTTGAACTCGAGAGTTAATTTGTGCTCGCTAGAATTGTCGCACCGGCCACTAAATTCAATTATGTGACGGCTGCTGTTAGTACCCAGGAATTGAGAGGTGTCCGCGATATATTTAAGAATCATCACTTTGAAGATTCTTACGCAAGAATTAAACATGCTCTGATTCCGAGATTTTCTTCTAGTGTGTCATTAAAACTCAATCATTTCAAGAAACATCTCTCTTTGGACGACAGTAAGTTTTCGCAGTTGCTCAGGAAAATGCGGCAGTTTGGAGGTGCCGGAATTAATAGAAACCTTATGGCTACAATGCCTCCTTGTACAAACTCAGACTATTTTAACTTGTCAAGCCACTGCCATTTTCGAACAATTGGCTAGAACTGCCGACAAAATAGCAGGTGTAATAAAAATAAATCAATAACAATTTGCTAGTACCACGCCAGATATGACGACAACGCACATAAATAGGTATCTCCATTCAACTTCCGGACCGATAAGGTAACAAGTTGTATCAAAAAGCCAAACAACTAAATATTTGTATTCTTTCGACGGAAGGTCAACACGTCTTTTCTCCAACGTGTTTTTATGTTCAATAAGAACACTAAAAGACATTATCTTATCAACACAGGCGCAACATTTTGATACTTCTCCCCATATACTCCGGAGCTCTACCTCCATCCGGATTTCAGCTGACACTCTTGCACTAGGGTTATGAACATGGAACATTCCATGGAACATTATCATTGCAGATGCCCCAAGACCCGATTTAGGCGCAAGTTTCTTGTGGCACTATAGTCTAGTAGTCAATTTGGCTAAAATAATGCTGGTGGATCCACTTACATCACTTTCGTCCAAAGCAAAATACGCTTCCACTTCAGTTTCGAACCTTAGTGTTCATCTTCAGCTTCAATAGAATCCTCGCATACATTTACTTATCCGAAAATCTCATGCTGTCACGTTTAAAGCAGATGATGCCACTGCTCCATGTAAACAAAATGGCACGCATTAAATTATTACTACAGACCTTACAGCCTTTAATCCGACCCCGACGGATGCTGGTGTGCCGCTTTGCTAGTTCTACGCGGCTAGGGAGGGTCTTTAAACATGGGGCGGATTGGATCCCAGAAACAGGAGGACGCTACGTATAATTTAAGGGTCAAAGAAATTATACTAGACGCAATATAGCACAAGGGAATGGGAAGAGACTTTTATCCGTAAATGACCAGAAGCAGCTCTCAGGCATGGGCTTGCAAGCCAAACTTAGCCGAGACCTGCCAAAGCACGTTACTAAACGTTATCACGTTATCTATCTGAAAGGGGACTAAACAATAACAAGAAAAAAACCTAACGCGGCGAAATGTGCTTTCATTCAGCAGGCCTGAGGAGAGGCCGACAACCTCCGATCCCTGATTTTATTGGGGCCATGACCCCAGATGTTGCGGAGTCACGCAACTCACTGACTTCGGCCCAAACAAAACAAGAGAAACAAAAAGTGGCCGAAGTACTTCCCTTTTAAAAAAAATAAAATATCAGACTTCTCAATTATCGGCTAGCCAGGCCATCGCGAACTCTGAAAAGGAAAGTTTTCCGGGCTACAATGCGTAGCCAATTGAATCACATTATAAGTAGAACCGTGTTAGCACTTGCTATTAGTGTCATGTATTTAAAATCAGTACCAGCAATGTTTATTTACCATTTTGGAAACTTGACGAGATCAGTAATGTGTGCTTGCAATCCTGGTTACTACAGTATGCGGCCAATGTGCAGAAAAGTACGTAATGAAACACGAATACAAAAAGTGTCACTTTGCGGATGCCACACCCAACTGCAGTCCTGGGTTTATAGGTGAAACGTGCCATCAATCCTGCCCAGATCAAACATACAGTTGAAACTATACAAAGCAATTTGAGTGCGAATCATCATTCTGTTCCCCTGAAGTAGGATGCTCGTGACCACCTAACTTCCAAACTTCTACATCATCTGACGGCATAGACTGCCGGGAGATTTGTCGAAATGGCGACACCTATTACCCTGGCAACGCTTCGTGTCTATGTACTACAGAATGGACTGGTGCTAACTGAGAAAACCGTTGTTCTGACGCTATAACTATGAATTGTTCAAGATATGATGGTTCTGAAAGGGCTCATAAAAGGCAAACAAATTGTGACCATAAATCAAATGGTCAAGCTAATTCGCGAAATTGTACATGGGAAGGAATCCTCAGCTCGCGGCCTCTGCAGAGTAATGATGCATCGGAAAAATATATCTTATTCTCACAAATAGTCCTAATTGTAAAATGTCAAAATGCGAATATAAGGCGACACCACACTGAAGATAAAGAAATAAAAAAATATCCCTAGAAAACTACATACAACCACAAAACCACAATCAGACCAACTATACATCTACCGGTAAAATTGTCTAAACGCTATGGGGAGCACGTAGTCGAGTTTTACCCAAACGAGTAAAATGTTTATAAAATATTCAAGAAGGTTCACTTGTTCGCGACTTTTGACGTCATTTCTGCGAAAATTGGGATGAGCGAAACAATCAATGTATCCAGTCTTTTGCGCTTCACAGCCACCTTCTAAAAATTTCAGAATAGTTGCGCTGTGTAAAAGCCTGCTTAAAACGCGAGTTGATTTGAAGTGAACTATATACGAGGGTAGTTTGATAAGTCAGTGACTTTTTGAATAAAAGATTTTTTTCCGGTAAAACAAGCATTTTATTTCTTAACATAGTCTCTAACAACATAGCTCTATACATTTAGTCCAGCGTTTTTCTAATTTTTATATTCCTTCCAAATAATAGGTTTCAGTGATGACCTCTTCGTTCAACCCAAATCTCTTGCCTTCCAGCCATTTCTTGAGGTCTGGAAACAAGAAATAGCCACAAGGGGCTAAGTCTGGCGAATATGCTGGATGAGGTAACTGTTCGTAGTCCGATAGATTTTTGCCCTGGTAACTACACACGTGTGCACCCGTGCATTGTCTTGATGGCACAGCACTTTTTTCTTTGCCAAATGCGGTCATTTCTTCTTCAAATTAATAGCGAATCTAAAAGCTCTGAATAATATTCTACGGTGATCGTTTTTCCCTTTTTAAGGTAAGGAATGTGAATGATACCGCGTACATCACAAAAAAAATCTTGTTGGCAGAGCGACCCACTTTGGTCCTTTTTTGGTGCACGTTCACCCGAAGAAACCCGCTGTTTTGATTGTTCTTTGGTGTCTGGTGTTGTGTGATGGATCCACGCCAAGAAAACGGCGCAAAAACTACACTGAAAAAACACATAGCGCCAGACGCTATAGTTTATAGACTTCTGGCGCCATGCAAATAGTCGATTTCGGGATTGTGATAAAATATAGCGCCACACGCAATAGTACATGGCGAAAAGTACATAGCCCTATGGCGAGGAGGACTATAGTGCATGGCGTGGAGGACTATAGTGCATGGCGTGGAGGGCTATAAGCATAGCGTCTGCTCCTATGTACTTTTCGCCATCTACTATGGCGTGTGGCGCTATATTTTATCACAATCCCGAAATCGACTATGTACATGGCGCCAGAAGTCTATAAACTATGGGGTCTGGCGCTATGTGTTTTTTTCAGCGTGGATGCAAACATACTAACTGTACACTTTAATTCTAATTTGCATATAAAAATCATAAATTCACTGAATAACATCGTTTTCGACATGCTGATTAATGATTAATATGATTAATACTTACAAGTGTATATCTACTCTGCCCTACTAAACATAAACGTTATATTTATTGATTTCTACTGGAGAAATATGGAGAGTGCAAATTTAAATATTGTTTTTAACATGCTTTCGCAAAGATTGGTTTTTCACATTTCGCATATGTCACTTGCTGACATTTATACGTCCCCTCACACAGTATAGCTGCGAGTTATAATTGGAGTTATGATTGAAGCCATATTACATGGCTCATGGTACTATGTAATATAGCGTGTGGGGCCATAATTTCTGCGCCATGTAATTTTGTGCGCTGGGAGCCATACTGCATAGCTCAGGGTACTATGTACATAGCGTGTGAGACCATAAATGCTGCGCCATGTTACATGGGACCACGCGCTATGCAGATTCTGACATTATGGCACTGGGAGCCATATTGCATAGCTCAGAGTACTATGTACATAGCGGATGGGGCCATAAATAATCCGCTATGGTACATAGCTCTGGGCGCCATGTAAATTTTTTTCAGTGTAGTGCTGATTGCGGCTGAACATTGTCAAACACTCCTTTGATGTGGTCACACGTTTTCGAGTGTAAGCAATTGCGGCACTTATAGCGCGGATAGCTTTTTGATGTCCAAATATTCATGTAAAATGTGATGTACCCGCTCAGTTGAGATGCCTACGGCCTCAGTTACCTCACACACTTTTATTCTCCGATCGTCCAATATCATTCCATGGATTTTATCGACGATTTCTGGCGTGACGACCCTTTTTGGGCGACCTGAACGCTCGACATCACTTCTGCTGGGACGACCACAGTGAAACGCAGTAAACCACTATTTAACCATTGAAATTGATGGTGAAGAGTCCCCATAGTGTTTATCAAGCCTTTTCAAAAAGTAATGCTGAATCAGTAATGCTGAATCTGCTTTCAATGACTGTCAAACACAAACTTAATGGCCCAATTTTCTTAAAATTTTACAGTAGTCTACTTATAGATAACAGTTGACGAAAGCAGTGTTGCATTTATAGTTCTTGGACAGGAAATTCAAAAAGCCACTGAATCGTCAAACACCTAGAAAAAAATCCACATGGCACCCAAAGCTATGTAACATAGCGCATTATTTATGGCCCCATACGCTATGTACATAGTACTCTGAGCTATGCAATATGGCTCCCAGCGCCATAATGCCAGAATCTACATAGCGCGTGGTCCTATGTAACATGGCGCAGCATTTATGGTCCCACACGCTATGTACATAGTCCCCTGAGCTATGCAGTATGGCTCCCAATGCCATAATTACATGGCGCAGAAATTATGGCCGCACACGCTATATTACATAGTGCTATGAGCCATGTAATATGGCTCATGGCACTCCAATTATCACTCGCAGCCATACTGCGTGAGGGGAGGTATAAATGGCAGCAAGTGTCTCTTGGGTATCGTCGATAAAAGTGCACTGAAAAAACACGTAGCGCTAGACGCCATAGTTGAAAGACTTCTGGCGTGTAGTTTTTAAATTGTTTAGTGGGTAAGCAAGGCTTGTAATGCTTGGGGTCCGTAGTTCGAATTCAGGTTTAGATGAAGGACTACGGACCGAGCTATGAGTTAATCTAGTTCTGAATTGGTATCTGAATGTTATTAGGAGTAGACGTTGAATTCGTAACTTTTCACTCATATGCATTGATCATAAATTATTGAATAAAGCTTTCTATCAACTTCAAATTATCTACCCGATCAGGATTGTCGTGGGTTTACTATCATTTTACTTCAATATTAAAGGACTACTGAAAAAACACATACCGCCAGACGCCATAATACATAGATTTCTGGCGCCATGTACATAGTCGATTTCGGGATCGTGATAAAACATAGCACCACACGCCATAGTACATGGCGAAAAATACATAGGAGCAGACGCTATGTTTATAGCCCTCCACGCCATGCACTATAGTCCTCCACGCCATGTACTATAGTCCTCCACGCCATGTACTATAGTCCTCCACGCCATGTACTATAGTCCTCCACGCCATGTACTATAGTCCTCCGCGCCTTGTACTATAGTCCTCCACGCCATGTACATGGCGTGGAGGACTATATTACATGGCGTGGAGGACTATATTACATAGCGTGGAGGGCTATGTATTTTTCGCCATGTACTATGGCGTGTGGCGCTATATTTTATCACAATCCCGAAATAGATTATGTACATGGCGCCAGAAGTCTATAAACTATGGCGTCTGGCGCTATGTCTTTTTTTCAGTGCAATTGGTTTAATGCTGTGCAAACGTAAAAGCAAATCAAATTGAAAATAAGCATGCATGGATCGATGAAAAACATAATGCAGTTAATTCCATGTACATACCTGGCTTTAGAAGTATGTACATAAACCAAAATAAATTACTACTGATAGGTCAGCTATGATTAAATTATATGTGACGATATAATATATTTTAGCTGTAAATATACATTTCACCAAATTCCTTTGATATTCACATTATTTTGATGCCTGACTCGAAACCAAAATAACACTTTGAAAATTATTCTTGTAACCCGGTATTTTTTTTTTTTTTTTTTGAAGTCATTAACGACCTCCAGGTGGTGTTTTTATGGTTTCGACAGCAGTGAAACATATTTGCAAACGTTGGATTTGTAATTGCTCCCTGAGCTCACTGCCAATTATCGCTACGTGATGTTAACAATCCCGACTATGATCAGCGGAGAACCGACTCAAAAACAAAAAATCTATTTTGAAAATTTTAATTGACTTCTATATTGATATTTGCAGCCGATAATTACTTTTCATATGTATTCAAAATCTATAAATCCCGCAGCGATTATTATCGAAATTGACCAAGTAAAAGTTTGACGTTAAAATTGCAATATTCAGTTCTCAATCATTGTGCTTTTCGAAAGTTTTTCCTAATCTTGAAACAATTTAAACTTGGCTGTATCATATCTATTGTTTTATTAATAGCAATTGTTTTCGCATTTCAGCTGAGAATTCGCTGAAATAGAGCGGACGGGAGAGCGTATTTACTAATAACAAACCAATGCACAATGTATATGTGTAAGCAACATCGCTATAAAAGTGAATTTTCAACGAGCGCATCATAAACTTAAACGTATCGAAGAAAGCAAATTTTATTGTTGGCAAGAGAAGTAAGATTCTACAAGACACGAGCTGTGTATTAGCTGTGTACAGTCGTTTGGTTGCCTTCTCGGTTAGTCAATTTATTAAAGCACACAATTTTCATTGTGGGAGATGAAATTTGACTGCAATCTTGATTCGATCGAGGGATGTAAAACAAACTGTAATGTACCAAAAGTTAAAAACATTATTAAACAGTTGTTCGATTACTTTGTTTTTTGTTATAATAATAGAATAAAGGCCCCCATTCTCGAGCAGCCCATGAGTCCAAATGGCCTGCGGCCAGGCCAAAGTCTCACCGTGTGTGGAAGAGCTCGGAAGGACTCATGGATTCAAGGAACCAAATTGGATTTCCAATCAATCCAAAGTGCATGGACTCAGGCCATCGGGGCATTTTTTTGGCTCGACCTTGTGTGGGGAAATAATAGGCTGAGTTTGGACAAGCTCATTGACTGTTTCTGTGATTATTTTATTAATCGAAAAATTCAGCATAATGGATAGTGGTGAGAGTTAAGGATTTCCCATCACGCTGAGAAAATTCTTGGTGAATATCAAGGTGGTTTCAGACGTGGAAGATCGACAACTGACCAAATATTTACGGTCAAACAAATTTTGGAAAAATGCTGGGAATTCAACATTGATGTCCATCAAATATTCGTCGACTTCAAACAAGCGTACGACAGCATCAACCGAACTGCATTATATAACATCTTGCTGCAGTTCGGAATCCCAGCAAAGTTGGTGCGCCTGGTGAAAATGACCATGACCGACTCCACGTCGCAAGTGCTGATTCAGAATAATATGACCAACTCGTTTTCGACGAATACAGGGCTAAAACAAGGGGATGGATTAGCTCCGGTACTCTTTAACTTAGCGCTTGAATATGTAATCAGAAAAATCCCCGTTGACACGAGAGGAACTCTATTATTTAAGTCGACACAGCTA
This sequence comes from Nemotelus pantherinus, assembly GCA_963978885.1. NCBI lineage: Eukaryota > Metazoa > Arthropoda > Insecta > Diptera > Stratiomyidae > Nemotelus > Nemotelus pantherinus. The sequence goes on along the minus strand of OZ022264.1, from coordinate 66,967,198 downwards.
GTAGCTTACGCTGATGACATCAACATTATGTCACGTTCGTTTAACGACCTTAAGGAAGTATTTGTAGCTCTAGACGAAACCGCCAAGGAAGTTGGTCTTCAAATTAACGAACAAAAAACTAAAGTTATGACTCAATCAAGGAAAAGGACGCCAATAAGACAAAACATAACGATAGCGGACTATAACCTTGAAAATGTAGACAACTTCGTGTACCTAGGGACGAACCTCTCGAAGGATGGGAATGAGCTTGACGAAATCAAACGACGGATTCAATTAGCCAATAAGACATTCTTTTCGGTGCTTCCCACTTTAAAATCTCGATGCGTACACATAAATACGAAGCTCCGCATTTAGAAAACAATTATTAGACCTGTGCTATGCTACGGAAGTGAAACCTGGACGCTGACCCAGGCATCTGAAAAAGCCTTAAATACGTTTGAGAGAAGGGTATTGCGAAGGATCCTCGGTCCAATACGGGAAGAAGATGGATGGCGAATCCGATACAACAACGAGCTGTATACCATATATGACGAGCCGGAAGTCTCTACCGTCATACGACTCCAAAAACTACAATGGGCTGGCCACGTCGAACGAATGAGCGACAATCGAATCCCCAAAAGATCTCTCAAGGGGCGAGCGAGCGGAGCCAGGCCAGTCGGTAAGCCGCGCAAGCGATGGGAGGACTCGATAGATGCTGACAGCAGGTCACTTTTGGGAGCACCGAACTGGAGGACGCGGTCACTGAACCGAGACGAATGGAGGCGAATTATTAAGGAGGCTGAGGCTCGATTCGGGCTGTAGTGCCCCGATGATGATGATAGTGGTGGCCATGATTTTGTTTTGGAACTTATCGAAGTATATTATTTAATCCAAATTCTGCAACCGCTTGCTAAGTACCGCAAAGTAGCGGTCAATCTTTCGTGAGGAGTGATAGTTTACCTCATATTTGTATCCTTTCGTTTGATAAATGGGATGACCTACCGTAGCAACGTGTTATATGTCGTATTATCCATTCTTAAATAATTTTGCCAATCAGAAGGCTCAAGTGTGAGTTCTTTTACCAAATTTACGTGACTCATTTGTTTCCGTTTGGCAAACCATCTTTTTTTCCACTTCCTTTTTGGTTTTCGTTTCTTTATGTTGATGCAAGTTTCAATCGCAAAAAAACTCCTCCATATGCTTGGGATCCATTAATAGATTAAAAATATTTTTTTCTTCACGTTTATCTTTATTTCTTTCTAAATTAATGACAGAAAATGGAATGGACTGACTGGATCGAGGCTCTATCGTGAATGGCGAGCTAAATTGGACTTAAACCAAACGGACTCAAGCCAAATGGACTCAGGTCATTTGGACTGTTCGTGAATGGGGGCCTTAAAATATCAACGTTATTTTGAAATGAAATGGATTTTTTTTTTAATTTTCATCTACTTTCAAAGCTTTACAGTAACTTGGAATAGAAAGGAATTCACAATGATTTGTTTTTATGAAGTTGGAATTATTGTTTATTGCCTAGCCAAAATTCTTGTACCTTTTGTACACAATATATCTACAAATATCTCCTAAAGTCACCTGTGTTAGGCGGACACCTCCTTATATGGGCAAATCTTTGGGTTTTAAACCATTTCTTATCAAAGCATTAAGAAATTCGTTTCTTTTTGAGCGGATTCTTCGTTGGTCAGGTGCAATTGCATTAACTTATGAAACACCGCTCTTAATTGGCCATTTGGCAGTTGAAACTATTTCCTTATGTAATCAAGAGTTTTCGATAAATCTATTTATGTGCAGTTTTTAAGGAGACACATTCAAATTTTTCATAAATCGATTTTTGTTTTTTTATTGAATATGTTAGAATTAAGCTTTAAAAACATCATTTTAATAATATAAAATTAAAATTATAAAAAAAAAAATTATGACCATATATAGCGAAGCGTGCCAAGGTCATTTTTTCTATGATTTTCGTTCACTTCGCTATACCACTACATCGACTTAGGCTAATGTGTAGAGAAAGATAAATGAGTCAACTCTTTCAAAAGAAGCAAAAAAAAGTTAGCCTCGGCAAAAAAAAAAATTGCTGAAAAAGATGCTTCTAAAACAAGTGTTGAAACTCCAAAAAAAGGTTCGAAAAAAGTTCAACTGACACTAAAATTAATGAAAAATGTATCAACATATTATGGTCTACCTTACGATGAAATTATAATTCGTTTGAAAACATGCGCAAGAAAATTTGGGCAGCATATTCCCAAAAAATGTCAACTGATGAGAGCCCTCAACACTTTTATTGTCCTGCAGGAGAAAAGACTTGGTGTAACTGGCGCAAGGCGGAGGCAGCTGGTGGTAATACTTTAAAAAATTTCAAGCATCCTCTACCTTTAGATGATGAGGTTTTAAAGCCTATTTATGAAGACTTATCATCAAAAGATTTATTAAATCGCGGCTTGGTCAATTTTACGCAGAATAATAACGAAAGCTATAATTCTTGTATTTGGAATTTGGCCCCTAAACATACTTTTTGTGGAAAAAATATCATAAATATGGCTGCAAATATTTCTGCATGTACATTCAATGAAGGATTTATGGCTATCTTGAAAATAATGCAAGTCATGGGAATTACAACATGCAGAAAATAGAGATGCTGGCAAGAATCAACCAGGCGGAAAAACACTCGATTGAGGCATCTAAAGAGGCCAGAACTGCTCGAAGAGAGCAAATATCTTTGGAAGAGAAGGAGTATGAGCAAGAGGAAGGTATATTGTATGGTCCAGGCAAGGCAGATTAAATTTCGGTAAGATTTATTACAAAAAATATTGAATTTTAACTTTAAACGCGATTTTCTCGAAACCTCTTTTTCAAGTTGGCGTGCATGATTAAGAAAAATGTGTTTATCCAATCGTTCTGAAATTTTAACACGTTGCGGAAAAATCGGCATTGAAATTTTAACTAAAAAAAGACCTCGATTTTCGAAAAAAAAGCCGCCATTTTGTTATTTTTCAACCAAATTTATTTTTTTAGTTCATTCCAAGGCTGCTTTGATGCTGATGAAAACCCCGTTTTTGTTTTTCTTTCTCAGCCTCTTCTGAGGGCAGTTATCGTGCACGCCAGGTTTTTTTGGTGTTTTTTTCAAAAAAATTATAGCAGACGACAGGGGACCACAAAAAATGTTTAACAATTTTTTTTATGTAGTATAAAGCAAGTAAAGTATGTGTACAAAGTTTCATTAAGATATTTCTTTTTAGTCAATTAAAAACTAACCTTTGAAAAAAACATTTTTTTTTTTTCAATTTGAAGGTGCTATGTCCCCTTAAGTTAAGAGTGGTTTGGATTGAAAAGTGGTGTTATGCGACAAACATTCTTTGATTTCGTCAAAAGCTTGTTGGAATAGTGTTTAAAATTCAAAATTACACTGATTCAGTGAAGAAATATGTTAACTAAGAGAAATTAAAATATATTACAACGTACTAAAGTTAAATACGCACAAATTGCGGACAACTGCTTCATTGGAAAATTACAAGCAGCTAAATTGTGACAGGACGATTATTAATCTTCACTAAATGGTATTGCAGCAAGGAAAATTTGATCGGCCTTTATTCTATTTTATGAGAATATAATAGAGTCTGCGTTGAATAATTCTAATATGCTTAAGAACAGTTAAATTCAAGCATAACATTTTAAAATTAACAAACACATGCTTCGCATTATTTTCATGCCATGTTTGTATGTGTGGCGAACCAAAGCAAAACGGTTGTCGGACGGTTTGTATTTTTTTGAGGATGATAACACTGATTCAAAAAATGATCAGGAATGTCCAGGCGAATCGCGCATATGTGTCGAAATATTTCGCAGCGATATATTCGTAACGCAACTAATCACAGGAAAAATAAAAACATTGTTCTACATTTACTAGATAAAAATTTGGTTATTTGAAAAATCCAAGGGGTAAATAATCATCCTGTAACCTGAAATGCTTAGATGACACGATAGATAATGACCGAATTGTTGCTAAACTTCAATAGGGCTACGAGACAGAAAGGGAAATACACTTTATTATTTCTGAATAACACCAAATCTTATTGATAAAGCATCACACATATCAGCATTGAGCTGGCCTGCCTTCCACCCAATTACACGTTGGTGAAGAAACCATGGTCCAAGGGATAATTAAAAAAAACTTTAATTCGTACTATAGAGCAATTATTGCAAACTACGAGGTGTGATCTAAAAGTAATGATAATGAATATAAACCAAGGTGATTTAACTTAAAAAACTATCTATTTTCCAATATAGTCTCCTAACAAGTTAATACATTTAGTCCATCTTTTTCCCAAACCCAGGACACCCTTAGAAAACATTTCTTTGTCATTACTCTATCAAAGCTCTATTCGCTAGCATCTTTAAATTTCTTGCCCCGAAAGTGTTCCTTGAGCCGAGGAAAGAGGTAGAAGTCACTGAGAGCTTGATCTGGCAAATAGGACAGATGATCAAGAAGTTCGAATCCTTTTTCTTGAACTGCAACCATCGCAGCTGCAGCCTTGTTAGCCGGTGCGTTGTCTTCATGAAACAGCGCTCTGACTCGCAGTTTGTCGCGTTTTCCTTAATAATCTTCTTATTTGGTCTGCGTAGTAAGAGCCTGATATAGTGACTGCCTTTTCCAAATATTCCACCATAATAATTCCTTCAGCGTCCCAAAAAACTGATGCCATAACCTTCCCTACCGAGCTCGACACTTTGAATTACTTCGGCGTCGGTGAAGAAGATCACTTCCACGTCATTGATTGCTGTTTCGTTTCTGAATCAAAATGGTGGATCCAGGTCTCGTCCAAGGTCACGAAACGTGACAAAAAATTCTCCTGATCTGAATGGAACTTTTCGAGATTCACTATCGAAACGTCGACTCGTTTCTTCTTTTGCTCTTCGGTTAACATTCTCGGTACCTAACGCGCAAATTTCTTCTTTATATGAAATTCGTTGGCAACGATTTTTTGAACACTACCATACAAGATCCCTTTGATCTCAGCTACATGACTGATGGTCACTCTTCGATCTGCCAACACGACATCTTTGACCTTTTCCACGTTGTCTTCAATAAGGTACATGGATGGACGTTCTTCACGGTTTTCATCTTTAGTGGATGTTCTTCCCAGATGCACGCAACGTCCAACGGTGGAATATGGAGGAACAGAGTCCCTTAATGTTTTCACTAAGTCACTGTATATGTTTTTGGTAGACATTTTTTTCAAACACAGGTATTTCATGACAGTTCTAATTTCGTTTTTCTCCATTTTCATATTTTCTCTTCGACGGTTCGTATTCAAATGAATGTACCTCCCTGGTATTGTGGTCTGTTTATATGGTTTTTTCATGGTGACTTAGTGGGTATGTGAGGTAGTAAAAATAAATATTTTTTGGATTTTATGCGAACTGGAAATAACTGATTATTACTACTTTTGGATCAGCCCTTGTATTTTTTTTATCACCTAGATTTTGTACGATTCACATAAGAATGTTCATCTTAAATGTTTTTTAGATGTTGTTCATGACGCAAAAAAATAGAAAATAGAAAAAGAGAGACACTAGAGATAAATGGCACTATGTGTAGCAAAAGGTGGTTTTAGATCTGTGAAAGTTTTCGATTCTATTCAAAATTTTAAAATGCAGCACGTTGACCACCACTGTCCTGATGCATCATTGCGTTAGCGCAATTGTCATGTCATGTCAAAAAGGTCACGAAAAAATGTAAATGTTATGTTTTTATATTTCTGGTGTATTTTAATTTTTTCTAAAAAAATATTTTTATTTACATATTGATAAAAGCTGTTTGGATGGATGGTTTTGAACATCACTTTCGTTTCCACTTCTTTTAAGAAGGCAGAATATTTCCGAAGAAGACACGCAGAACTTAGCATTCGATCTTTTTCTATTTTAATTATCATTTAGATGATTTTTTCTAATATTATCTAAATTAATGCAGATGTACAGAAACTAAAAACTACCTTTTTTGCCCTGATTTGAACACCGTTACTGGAGATTAAGTTTTCTAATAAAATATTCAAATAGAAAGTGTTTTGACATTTTTCTCACAGTTAAATCACGGGATGTAAAGGGTGTTTTTTTTTACAAGAGCCGCATTTTTAAACTCTTTACTGTCAAGTGAGATGATGACAGCTGTCAATATCATTATCATTTTTACTCAGTAGAGGCTGGTCCGGAGTTAATCGTGAAGCTAAATTTTAACAAGTCTCCATTATCTGGTCATTCTTTCGAGCGAAAATTTTGACAACTGACAGAAACACTGCTCACTCCTCATTCCAAGAATTTCAATTTTCGATCGATTTTTTTGTTGAAAAACCATTTGCACAATCCAATTTTCAAATCAAACACCAAATGCCACTTTTTAGTTCGAAACAATAAACTGCACATACTAAATCGACGTGAAATGATTGAATACATGTGTCAATGCCATCTGCATTTTCAAAGCGTAAGCAATTTCCAAGCTATTTTTCACGCTAAAAACTGAATACCACTCTTGCTTATTTCCAAGCTAAATTTTCGCCGAATCAAATTTCATGTGAAATTTTATATGAAAATTTCACGTGAAATCGAAGACAGTACTAAGCTTTAGGATCCGACAAATTCCCACGGACAGATTAACAGAGCAGCAGCGTCTACAAATTATAGAAATCTATTTCCGAATCTAGTGCTCAGTTATGCAAACTCAAAGATCGCTTCGTGAGTTTTATGGACCGCATAATTGTCCATAAGCACGTGCTAGTCGCCATGTGATTGATTTTTTTCCACTTTACGTTGCTGGAGCGTAGGCCAACGGCAATATTGCGAACAGTACGTTCCGAAGAGAAAATCGTAGCCGTGGAAGTCAGTGTTTCTGACAACCCAGATGTGTTGCTTCGAAGGCGTGCGCAAGAAGTCGGGATTCGTCCGTCCACTTTGTGGAAGATTTTGCGCAACGATCTCGGTCCAAAGACTTGCAAGATCCAATTGGTGCAAGAATTAAACCCATATCATCATCGGATGCGTCGCACGTTTGGAGAAACAGCCAAAAATCAACTGAAAGCTGACCCTTTATTTTATGGCAAAATTTTGTTTATCAACGAGGTTCATTTCTGGCTCGATGTCTCCTTCAATAATTAAAATTGCTACAGAGCGAGTAAATTTTCCGTCAAGTCATGAAGACACCATTGCATCCACAAAAATGCACTTTATGATGGACACTGCATCATTGGGTCATACTTTTTCAAAGCTGAACACGACGAGTGCTTTACTGCCAATAGCAATCGGTAAAGAGCGGTGATAAACTAGTGTGCTGCGTACCACACAGCGACCGTAACCATCGACTTATCACATTATCTCGAAAAATAGACCCGTCAATTGGCAACCGAGATTACTTTTTTTGAGGATATGTGTAGTTATTAATCTACGCTGACAAACCAGCGACGATAGACATTTTAGAACCCATCAAAACTCGCGTCATTGACGATATCCGGCCCCAGTTGCTTCAAAAATAGGTCGAAAATTGGACTTCTAGGGAGGTAGTCGCGGCGGTCATTTGCACAAGATCATCTTCAAAAAGTAAATTTAAATAGCCAAATTTTGCAATAAAAAACAATAAGGCGATTTAACTGAAACTTTTTGTTTTATTCAAGTTTGAAACCAAACAAAACCCTTTAAAAAAACACACCCTTTTATGCACTGCTGACCAAATGAGACTCGTCGTAACTTGCAAATGTTCTTTATAGTTTAATAGTATTTGACTAAAATTTGGTAATCGTATTTTCAAAATTGTTGCGTAGGTGATTTTTCGAAGTTCGAAAAAGAAAGTTTCGAGAAAAACAAATTTAAAGTTTTCATATTCTTCATTATTACCTCAAAACTCTTGCTAAATAAAAATGAAGAAAATGGGCGGTAAGCCTTTCAAAGTAGATTCCTAAGGAAGGACCTTTCCGAATTGACGTCTTCGCTTTCGTCTTCAGTTAGTTATAAAGAATGTGACGTCAGACCAAGTCGAGCTTGTCCGAATTCAGTTTTCTACGTCTTGGCATTGCTCTCCCGTATAACAGTTGACCAAATCACGTTTTGATTTGACTTTTCGTTGGCTTGATGGTATTTTGAGGCAACGTTACGAAGCGAAGCCAACGATTTCGAATACCTCGTCTTTGTTTCAAACTGTTAGAATAGCTCAGCTACTCTGCTGACGTCAGAATCTGTCATAACAAGGTGAAGATGAGGACGAAGACGTGAATGCGGTAAGGTCCTAAGTACATTTCGCGTCAAAAACTCAATTCTGAAAATTTCTTCGATTTTGGTCATTTTTTCACCTGTCTCAACGAGATGTCGAGACATTTGATGGAACAGCTGTTTTGAATACCGGGACATGGTGACATTAAGGAGAAATATTAAGCGGGTGGACTAGCAAAAGCTGTGACAATTGTGAAAAACTTTTGACATTCGATCTTGAAAGGAAATCCCTCCCTTCTAACGCGAGAAGGTAGAAGAAGCAGCTCTTCAAGTCTTGTGCGAATTCTCGGCATTCGTTAGAAGGAGAGCTCACACTTCTTTGCAAGCCTAACCGAAGTTGCTTTGGTGAACTAAGAGAGAGCCCATACTTATCAAAGACTCCGGGTAGCTCTCCGCACAGTAATGGTTTTGCACTAAACAATGCAATATCACAATGCATGAGTAATTGAGCCTTCTTGGAAATATGTTCAGAGGAGGCTGCCGCGAAAGCTAGCTACCTACCTACTACACTTTCTCGCTATTGGGTTAGAAATAAGTAGCAGATGGAAAAACAGCATTTGATTTAATCAATTGTCAAAACTGAATTTGAAGTTACGATGTTGAGTTATTAAGTTCACGGAATGTGGGGGTAAGAAGTGCAAATAAAAAATTCAAGTTTTTTTTTTCAAGACATTCGTTTGCTACTCTAATGCATTTTTCGTAATTAGTTTATGTACACCTTCGAAAAAAAGCTTTGTCTTTTCGGAAAAGTAAGCCGAAAATGCATCATTCACTTCTTCTCGTTAGAAAACTTTTTTCCACGAAGTTCCTTTTTCAATTTTGGGAAAAGACAATAATCACTGGGAGCCAGGACAGGGCTGTAGGGTGAGTGATCTAAAACATCGAAGGGCAACTAATGTAAAACTCTTGTGAACAGGCACGTTATCGTGCAGAAGGAGGACACCTTTGGTTAATTTTTCTCTAATGTTTTGTTCGATGGCTTCTTTCAACGGGTCTAGCATTAAAGCGTAGTATTCTCCGGTTATGAAGACACCTTTGTTTAGAAAATCGATCAGCAAGATCCTTTCGGAGAATCAATGTCTTTGTCAGCAGTTTGTGACACCTTGAACTTCTTGGATGGTAGTGCGTCTTTTTTGTGCCACTACATAGTCTTGTTTGGACTCAGACTCATAATGATGAGTCCAAGTCTCGTCTCCAGTAACGATTGGACTCAATATTCCATCCTCGTTTTCACTACAGTCGAAAACGCACGTCAGCCCTTCACACACTGTTGGATTTGAGGCGGTGTGAACATTCTCGGCATCCAAATGGCGCTGATTTTAGTCATGCCAAGATGATCGTGAAGAATATTTAAAATGGTTGTATCGGATACTTCAACCATTTCTGCGATCTGTTTGCTCTTTAGTCTAGCGTCTTCCAATAGCACTTTTTCGAGTTTGTGAACAATTTCCAACAGCTTCGATTGGAAATGATTCGCTTCGTTGTTTACAAAGATAGTGTCACTTGTAAATGATGGTTTTACCTAAACAAGAGTCCGCGTAAACGGATGCAATTTCTTCCATTATAGTTTGAGCCGACTTTCATTGTTTGGTGGGGAACTTTATAACAGCGCAGTACTTGACTTTCTCTATATTTTACAGTTTCTTCCAGATTGAACTGCTGGGTAAATGTTAGTTCATTTTTTAGTTATTTACACTTATAATGCGTTTCTGAAATCATTGAGTTTCTTTAAACTATCATGCCGCGAACTTAATGGCCCATCCTCGTATGTATATCTACGGATTACCCACCGACAAACCAAAATTTCTAGATAGTTTAGACGGAAAAAAGTTTATGCAGAATTACTAAACTAATTTTATTCGCCCTTGAAGAACCATGGTAATTTAGCAAGCAGTATTGGAGCAAACACTTAATTATTCACACATAAGTACTAGGCAATTAGTTGAAGATTTGCAAGCTATGCTTTACAAACTTCATGAGCACTGCCACGGGTGCGTATTAATTTCGCAAAAGGAAGTCATTAATATGTACACAATACGCTTGAAAAGTTGACGCCAAAAAACATACAGTGGCTCACAGCTTATTTGATACAGTGACTATTTAAAAATGCAAATCACTGTAACTTTGAAATTAAGAACCCTATCCAAAAAATTTAAACGTATTTGACTAGATGCATGTTCAGCGAATACAATGCAAACAAAAAAGGTTCCAGCAATATTCTTCGGCGTCCGGTAAAAGAGAAATACCACTGGCGCAGAAAAATTGCAGCTCACAGCTTATTTGATACAGACACTTCAATGCGAATAAACTTCTATTTGTCGCGCCGTTAATCTGTCTTGTTTTTGTTTCTTGAATTTTTGATTGTGTTAGACATTGGCTTAGGTAATTTTTAGCAAGATCTTGTAAGCTGAAGTGCCAAAATGAACCAAAATTGTAAAATGGGTCATGGCACCACAATTGAACAGCGCGAGTTGGTATTAAACCACTTTAAAAAAGGACAAAGTGTTCGAAAAATTGCTGAAAGTGTGAGTTTGAGTGTCTCTACAGTGCAGCACATAATTGAGCGCTTCCTACACGAAAATCGGGTAGAAAATAAGAGGAGAAATGCGCCAAACAATATTTTCACCGTATCTGACGAACGATACCTTGTAAGGAAAGTGAAAGCAAACACAAAGATTTCCGCTCCAAAATTGGTTACTGAGGTTCATCGTGAATTAAGGAAGTCATGTAGTGCTGAATCCGTCCGACGAGTGCTTCGCGATCATGATTTCAGGGTCCGAGTAGCCCGTAGGAAGCCTTTCATTTCCAAAAAAAATACAATAAGCCGATTTGCCTTTGCCAAAGAGCATGTGGGAAAGCCATCCGCGTTCTGGAATTCGGTTATTTTTGCGGACGAGTCCAAGTTTAACATTTTTGGCTCCAACGGAATGTCATATGTCTGGCGCAAGGCAAACACTGAGCTAAACAAGGAGAACCTCAAAGCTACTGTGAAGCATGGTGGTGGTAATGTGATAGTTTGGGCCTGCATGTCCGCAGCCGGAGTCAGAAATTTAAAGTTTATTGAGGAAACAATGAACCAAACAAAGTACCTTGATGTGCCCAAAAACAATTTGCTGCAAAGTGCTAAAAAACTGGGTGTTCGCGACCAATTTCGGTTGTACCAAGACAACGATCCAAACCACAAGTCGGGGCCAATTTGGGATTGCCCTCATTTGATGTCTCCGCCGGCACAGTCACCAGATATGAACGTCATTGAGAATCTGTGGACTTTGTTGGATAACAACATTAGAAAACACAAGATTTCTAATAAACAAGACCTGATGAAAGCACTGCTAGAGGTATGGCAAAAAATTACTCCTGACATCACAAAAAATCTCGTTGATTCAATGCCGAATAGGCTCCAGGCTCTGCTTAAGTCTAAGGGCTATCATACAAAGTATTGGAAACAACTGGAAACCTCATAATTCACAACAATTTTAATGTTTAATCAAACTGTATCAAATAAGCTGTGACATGAAATTTGTTATTACTTTTAGTTTTTTTGTTTTTTAAGATGTAAAACAGCAACTTTGTAACAAATATAAACTTGTTTAGTAAACAACAAACAATTACCTTCAAAATGGTGTTCAAATTTTTTTGATATTGTTATTATGTATTGAGTTATTGCAACTTAATTTTTTAAAGAAGCACTGTATCAAATAAGCTGTGAGCCACTGTATATAGTTAACGAGCCCCGATACGTGAAATTGCTTCAAGCATAGGTTTGATGAAATATTTAATCGAAAAACTCAAAACAATGTTATACTCTATAAGGATCTAACCAGTAAATCTAAGTGTCCATACAGCAGCAAATAAAATATTTGTAACTCAGTTGCTCTGTTTGTTATGTTACATAGCGCCGGAAATGATTTAATTTAGAAACCACAGCCATGATTCCTTAAAAAATTATTTGTTATGACGGAAACTGGTCCCAATTGCGTTGCTAAGTTGGAAACGCTATGACCGAAATTAAACTAATTAATTAATTAAACATAGAACTATTGCATGACATCACAATACTACCGCTAAGATATTTTCAGATCAACCCTTATATTATTATTACCTGGCTCTTAAAGCTCAAGTGATTGAAACTGCTATCGCAAGGAAATATATTCATATTACAACTCTAGGATTGGATCTTTGATTCTATTTCGTAGTTTGCGCAAAGAATTATGAAAAAAATTCTGCTGATAGCCCACACAAATACAAAATCATGCAAAGTATCTTTCATTCGAGTGAACCCCATAAAATGTTTGCAAGGAACATAAAGAATTCTCCAGTAAGCAACAAGTAAATAAATTTTGTATGAATAAATAAAGCACAGACCCCAAAAATACATGTTCCTAATGACAATGAAAGCAACTTCTTCTCATAGATTCTCGCGCTACCACCTTATTGCTCGTATTTGAATGTGGCAACCAAAATATAATTCGACACTGTGTACACTACAGCTGCTTGCTATGTTTAGATGGGAATTTTTTCAAAGGTATACATGATGCGAACGTACCTAATTCACGGCCAAATTTATTATACATGTATCAGGGGTGTGTTCAATGTGCATGCTATAGCAGCTATTGGCCTTGGTTATGCCGTAGCTAAAATAGCGCTGCCAAACTGGCGCTGCTATAGTAGTAGCGTTTACACCGTACAGCTTATTAACCAAAGCAAAAATGGCATAATATCTGAAAGGAGCTCAATACTAAGAACAAAAACACCCTTGCACCAAGGCTTCCAGATTGCGAATGTCACTCGAAACTAGAAATCCTATTTATGACTGTTATAGTGTTTATACCACTGCTACATTCACACTTATAACCGCGCTAAATTTTAGCAGCGCTAAAGTAGCTTAGCCAAAATAGCAGGCTCGGCTAATTTAAAAGTGGTTTATACCGCTGCTAAATAAGCAGAGCTTACTAATTTGGCTACGGCATAAACGCACTCAATAGCTGCTATTTTAGCAGCTCTGGCTGTCCAATGTCACGAAATAGCTACTTTCTGATGCTTGCTATTTGACAGTCGGGCTGTCCAAGATTCCGACATAGCTGCTAAGGTAGCAGCTATTCGCTGCTCGTAGTCTGGAGGATAGCTAGAAAGTAGCTAAGGCAAAATGGCCGTGCGTACACAGCTGACATGCAGTTTAAACGTCATTTTCAATTTGAAATTGAAATGAAAAGAAGTTTTTGCGCTTTTGTGACAAAGAAGATGAGGAATAAATTTGAAAATAGTGACAGCATAAATTAAATGCGGGCTTTTAAACACTTAAACTCAACTCGAGTTTTAAGTTGGCTTGTACATAGCGCAGCTCATCTTGAGTTTTTAGAAGGCAAGCATGAATCGTAAAAGGCCGGGTGCTTTGATTCCTGTATTATCAAATTTTCAACGATTATTTTTTGCTCTTTTTCTCATATATGGCGTCAAAAGCCGGAAATAAATGATACGTTTTAAATATGTTAGGAAAATTTTAATGGATTGTGCAGCTGTATGTTGAAAACTTACACAGCTTTCATACATACAGTTTCAAAAGTGCAATGAAAGTATTGAACTGATCCACGAAAATGCAAAAATTACAGTAAAAAAATTGAAACAAAATTATTTTTGAATTTCCTGCGTAAAGACTGCCTTCGTACATGCTTCGTAGCAGCTCTTGGCTGTCCAATATCCATAGATGCTTCACCTAGCTACTGCGTATTTTGACACTTGCTAACGTGATGCTATGCTATGCTTTTGGAGCAGCTATAGCATGGACATTGAACACACCCCAGAATTGCTAATAGCACATCTACTAGAGCGGAGGGGCCTTTTTAAATTGAACATTCAAATTGTTCGCGTCTTTCGGCAAGTTTACATAAACGAAACGTAATTCAAGACTTTAAATATTTCTCAAAGAAATCCATCTTCAACCAAAGATCGTAAACTATGACATATTAATACTTCATAGATGATGTGAATGGTTATAGATGTGAATGGTTAACGCAGACGATTGATTCAAGATTGAATGCCGTCAGAAAAACTACAAACAAACATAATTCGAAACGATGCTCTGGCGTTTAAAAGTACACAATCTGCAGCTCGATTCCCCTGGCAAAGATATAAACAATTCGAGCATCTCAGTGCAATTGTCTGCACAACTAATACGTTCGAGCATGAACCTCTGCCATATTTGCCATGCTTCGCTTCCTCTATCATAAGAATGTATACGAAGTACTACGAAATTGAGTAATATTTGTCGGAATAAATATGTATATCAGCAAGATATCGAACACCGTCTTCTCCAGGTTGTTTGTTTGAGTACTCATATCAATCGGCATCAAAAATTCACCTTGAGTATTGAATTCAAATTGGTATTAAGCAGTAGCGATAAAAATAGATAAGGCCGATTACGGTATCGGCTGTATCGTTAGACTTACCAATCCGTATTCCATTGCGGATTCAGAGATTTCCGACAAACATCCGTTTTGTGTGTCACATTTCCCAGCTTGATTTCCACATAGGCATCCGTGGTGTCAGCGCTACGATCCATCACAGGTAGGTTACGGCCTGCTTTGATTTTTACACCAACTTTTCCGGGCATTTTGCACAACTAATAAATTATACACCATAAACGAACTGATCACTGAACCACCCGAAATCTTTATGATCCAACTACGCAATCAAATTTGTACAGTTCAATTTGCAGGTTAGAAGTTTGGAAACTACCGAGGTGGAAAATTTCACTTATTTGCGCGTAAATCGCGCATTTTTCTGTTATGTTGTAGGCAAATATTCACTGCCTATCGTCGAAATTTCTTTCCGTGTATATTTCTGTAGCTTCGGGGTCTTGCAGTCGAAATAATTCTGAGAAAACTGAAAATACGGCTGAACACGAAAGCCCTCGAACGGTGTCTATTCTACGGTAATTGTCAAAATCGTGGAAAATGGGAAACGTCAAACTTGTATGCTATTTCATTTCCATTTGTTTCTTTGGACATGCGCAAACGAAATGTCAATAATAGCTCCGCCCAGTCAGCTGTTGGTTGTGTACAGCCGGTCGGCAGCATGGTTCCGATAGTTTTTCGGATATGGCTAATATGGAAAGCACCATTGAAATTTTTAAAAAGCCGTTAAATATCATCTAGCGGAATTTTTCAGTTGGTAAAAAGTTCAGTCCAATGATAAGCTTAGTTTCATGAAAGAAAAAAATCTTTCTAAAGCAGATACACTTCATTTACATAAATGCTGGTAGTCAATTGCCAATTTTCGGTTATTCTTTATTATAATGAAAAACTGTAATGAATCATTTGAAATGATGACGACAGTCATTGAAATGCTGAAATGTCGAAGAAACAAACTGAAATGGATTGTTTGACAATACATTCATAGATACTGCACTTTACAATTACAATTTATTGTGGAAATGTAAACTTTATTCGTCGTTGTAGTTTGAATTCGTTGTTGATTTTGAATGCTTATTTATTAAAAATGTACATACTACACTCCGTTTCATATTTATAGCCCACCTGACAATTTTCAATTATTTTGGACTGTGTATAATTATATTTCTTATAAATATGAAACGCACAAGAATGACGAATTTCCAAGAACTGCAGTAAAAAATAACGCCAATGAGAAGTCATTCTAAGAAAAATCATTACACACAGTTTCTCATTCTATTTTGTATTAGATTTGTGTTGAACAATTATTTTACATGAAAATAATTGAAAATTGTTATAAATATGAAACGCAATGTATATTCCTCTATCATATTGTTAACAAGTTTTTTTAAGATTCTTAATTATCATCAACTGAATTAATATATAAGTTTTATTCTTTGAAATATTTTTTTCCGCTTTTAGGCGAAGTTCGGATAGTCATGAGAAGAAAAAAATAATTTCCACAGAAAAGTTCATTATTGTTGCTGTTCAAAGTATAATATACGAGTAAGTGTTTCCGTATGTGTAAAACTAACGAACAGGTGACTGAATTGAAGCCGATGTGGTACAACAAGGCGAACAAGAGATCCTAGAATTTTGCCATGAAATATAAATTTGCGGGAGAAAACTGCTCAACATTGATAATTGATTTGATGTGAATGTACATATAAATTTAATAATATTCTAAATTCTCTTAGCATTCATGCAATCAGAAAGAGAAAAAGAATATGTATAGGTAAAATATTTATCCCACTCGTTTTTGCTTTAATAGTGCAAGAATTTATGAGATTATTAATCGAATAACATGCAGGCTTTACTGTACTGAAATGTCCGAGAAAAGTAGTGATGGCTTATCTTATTTTCGCTCAATTTCTTGATTTTGTGTTTTCAAATCCTCAATCGACTTTTTCAATGCTCTGGTCCTTTTATGTTCCTAGAATTGTTAAAGTTTATTTATTTAATTGGTTGATGTGAAATATAGTTAATATTTAACATGTACTGGTGCATGTACAGCAATGTATAACTCGACCAGTTGCGATAAAAATATTTTAACGTACATCACCGTAGTAATAGAAAGGAAAATTTCGCGCAGAAATGCCGATGAAAACCCGAAAAAACCCTAATAGCAAAGATCCGCAATGTTTAAGAAAAAGGAAATTATCATAAGGCACGAGAAGTCTTTAGCAGCCTAGAAGCATACGATAGAATAATCTGGAAACGCGCGAGGGGCTGTAAATATATCTGAGAGTTAGTTTTTTGAAGAAATAATTGCACGGAGAAGTGATTTTTGAAACGAATTATTACGATACTATTGAGGTAGTTAAAGTAGGCATGCGGTTAAAGTGATGTTCTGTGATAAGTTAGTGATTTATTTGTGATGATTGTTTCTTGAATAAAATTATGTTTCGAAAAGTGGGTTTTGCATTTGAATAAGGGAGTCACGTATTCGCGAATTGTGTTTAAAGTGTAATACACCAAATCTGATGACCAGAGTGGGATTCAATTGTGCTCGCGATTCCATAAGTGACTTTATTGAAGTTGCAGTTAATGAATTTGGACCTACAGTGAAAATTCGTGGTGAGTGGACTAAACAAGAAGTAAGAAATTTCAGGCAGTGACTTGTGTGAGGACAAGTGATTATTGTAAAAAATTGCGCAAAATAAATGACGAAAAATGCCGAAGCTAGTAGGAGAGTGAACGTTAGTAGAATTAAAAGTACAGTTGCGGGAACGTTAATTGGGCAAGAAGTGGGGACAAAACGGCCTTGCTATCATGGATAAGGGAAGCTACGAGCACGGAAGATAAAGATTCAGAAGCATTGTGATTTCCCAGACAGACAAAGAAGCGATTTACTGGTGAAAATGACTTCCGAAATGAAGCAACAAGCCATGAATCTGGACCAGACCCTTGATTAGAAAATCGAATAAAAAGCCATAGACATCAAGGAGCAATTAGGCTAACAGGCTCTGGATATTAAAGAACAGTTAGAATAGAAAGTTTTTAAAAATGAGCAGCAGCTAATGAAAATCAAGCAACAGTTCCAGCAAACACAAGCTGCAGAAGTGTAGCAGCATATACAGCCACTCAAGCTGGAGAAATAAAATAGCAGCTCAACAAACAAAGATGTCGATTGGTAGTGAATAAAGAGCTAATCTATTTACTGAAATCTGTTTTGCAGCTCGTGAAAACTGATGGAATTATTTCAATTGAATTAAGTAGCACCGAAGCACTTAAAGCACCCACTTTCGGCGGATAAACGCTTTTGACCAACTACAAGAAGCAGATTGAGGCTGTTACAGTTCAGAACACATGGGCACTAGCCAGGGGAAATATTGCAGTAACTAGCTCAGAGCTTTGAGCGATTAATGCCGTAATCACAATACAGCGTTTTTCGCTGCGGCCAACGCAGCGTTCCACAGGGGGAGGCGTGAAAGCCGCAGTTGAATTTGGTGAATCACAATGCAGCGACAATGTCGCTGTCAATCCAACCAAGGCACCAACCAAAATCATTTTTTTTTTCTTTTGTATTGCTAAATCCTGTTGTACGAGGATTAGGTTGGCTTATCACAATACTCATCAGCCATCGCTTGTCTATTCCACCAGACCATTCAACCTAATTCAAACAGAGTTAATTCAACCTAGTGGTGATGCCAACCTATGGTAGGTATCACCGCTAGCGGTGCGGCAAAATTAGAAATTTGGCAAATTTCGACGCTGCCGCAAATTTCGCCGCAGCCATTGTGCGCGCTACCATACAAAACAGTGCATTCTAATTTTTTGACAGCACTTCCCGCAGCCCACTGCGTTGGCCGCAGCGAAAAACGCTGTATTGTGATTACGGCATAACACTTCTAGTCTATTCTACGTCGGAACCAGAACGTTGGAACGAAACAGCGGAAGATGCTTTCATCCAGGGAGTAAGTGATGAAGAACTTAAACAAACACTTCATTTAGCAGACAAATAGACGCTGCAGGACTCTTTATGAATCGGTGAAGTGAGTGTCTCGTAGCAAAGTTAGAGTTCATGACAAGCAACAGGGATACGTGCGTCAAGGATACGATATTGGCAGGGAACCAGTGACAGGTTGAGCTTCTCAACGTTGGAGTTATGGAGAAGATGGCTTGTGGAGTGCTTGACGAAAGAAATGAATACCAACATTTTGCCAAAGGTGTCCAGTAGGAAGACGCCAAAGAAACAGCACTGGTTCAACCAACGTAACCGTCTCTTCTTTCAAGGAGACGGGAAACTATTCAGAGTCCATCTCAAGGGTCGAAAGTTAGCTGAGGAAATTGTCAACTCCTGAGCCAATACCACAGTCTCCAGACTATATCAACACGATGACGATTTTAGTCTGAAGGCAAAAATCTTCAGCCAACTTTCTAAATGATTGAACTTTGTGAGAGCCTGAATACTTGGTAACGTTGGGCGATACATGTGTACTTTGGACGGCTATGGGGTAATCTACACTAGTTCGCTGCAAAATCACTTGCCAAGTACGACTTGGGGATTTAGTACTCCAGCCTCGATTCTTGGTAGCAGAAATAACCGACGAGTGCATACTTTGAATAGAGCTCCTTGGCCCTTATGGTTTTACATTGTACTTATGACAATGGGTGGTCTAGTGGAAGAACGTGCACATATCATAAGTAGGTAACAGGAAGGGAAATTACCAGCTGGAGAATAGTCGTCCGCAACAACACAATGGTACCGAAGCTGTCGGAAAACAAACATAATTTGGATCAAATTTGGATGGTGATTTTATTTATTGATATTATTCATTATTGAGTCCACCCAAACTTCAGCACTAAATAGTCTTATGATGGAAAGGAGACGAATCAGACTCATGGAGAAAAAATATGTGCTCGTAAGGGTGCTGAATTTAGCCTAGCATTAGAATAAGATTAAGTTTATTCCATCACTTATAGAGATATACAGCATTAACAAAAAAATGTACCAAACAGCAAGATAAACGATCTAGCAAAATATAAGCTACATTATTCACAGCTAATTGAACGTTATGTGTATATCGTCTCGACTCGAAACGAAGATTAAGGTAGAAATAATGTTGGAACGTATTGACCCAATGCGCAAAATTCGTTATCTATTTAACAGGCTTCCTTCTTACCACTCAACACTTGCTTAAAAGCTGAGCATTAAGAAGAAAATAAGAAACTGAAAGTGGGTCAATCCAACGCATGAAAGTTTTACTTACTCGGTGAAAAGTCAAAGATTTTTTGAATACCGGAAGCTCACTTGGACATAAGCAAAACGCTAAATATAGGAAGTGAACGGCTCTATTGCGTACATACGTGGAAATACCTGGAAGGCTGGTGTAAGAAATGTACAACTCGTGCATCTTTCCAAGGACCCAAGCGAAAGCCAAGACAACAGCCGATAATCTATAATGTAGGAGCACTATTCGATTTGAATCACCCTCGCTGAAGCAGCATCGTTTCCAAAGTCACAGTGAGGCATTCACTACAAGCTGGTAATAACCGGCTATTTCACCAAAAAGCCAGATGTTTACGCTCCTCAAAAAAAGCACTTTTTCAGTATTACTTCCGATGATTGACTTTTCCTACATTTTGAAATTTTTTCGAACAGCAACAATCATCGTATCAAAAAACGTCAAGCATATTTGATAATCTTTTGGTTTCGGTGATAAAAACAGGCTCTCAAAATCGTTCATTTTGTCTTTATTGTACCAAGTGATACTACTATTTAATTTTTTTATGATAAGTGGCAGCTGGTCAACAGCTGCATAGGGGGACTAATATGTTGTACATGGAATTATGCACGTGCCATATTTAATCGGACTGACGAAAGTTTAATAAGAATCTCCTCGAGGTGGTTGCGGTAAACAATCTTTCTTAAACGCAGGATTGAGTTATATGATTGGGCTTTAGGGAGTCTACTCCTAACAAAAAAGTCCCCAATTCAGTGGTGAAACAGCATATGCTGAAGACTAAACGACTTCTGGGCTTCTCTGAGTTCGGGTGTCGTACGGCAAGAGCCTGTCTAACTTCATGCCTAGACCGAGATGCAGAGGATAATACGGCCAGTCTTTATAATTCTTCCTATTCGCAAGAACAAAATACAAAGCAGATATATATCATGAAAGGCAGAGCTACCTTAAGTGTCCCAAACGCAAAGGCTTCGGAGCCTTTGAACAATGTGGTTCAGCTATCAGATTAAGGGATCAACCTTGGCTCAAATCTCAAGGCAGATCTAAAAACTATACCGAAAGAACTGAAGGAGAGTGGAACGCAAAAAAGAGAGGAACAAAACATAGCTCCACACCAAAAAAAAAACAAAGGGTGGAGAAAGCAAGGACCAAAAGTCCCTATCCGAACTCCATTTGATAGGAAGCAAACCGGAAGGTAGAAAGATGGCAGAGCGTCCCGAAGCATCATTTTACCTCTCACGGTAGATGCTCAAGTGAAACCCCCTCGCAGAATCGATCATGAAAGAAGGAGTGGTAATGTGGTATACGGGCTACTCAAAGATAGGTTGTGGAGTGGGAGAAGAAATCGTAGGACTTAGGTGCAAAATGAACTTCCCCTCCCCAAGGAGTCCACTATCCATCAAGCAGAATAATCTTCTATATTTAAAGTCAAGCACATAATAAAGGGTATGCATTAAAAACATGTCGAATAGCCAAGCGGTTCTCAAGACTATCAATGGCGATCACATAAACTCAACTATACTCTTAGAGAAAACAGAGACGCTATATGAAAAAGTGGCACAGAACGACTTCGAGCAGATGTGAATCCCAGGCCAAGAAGGGCACCAAGGAAACGAGAACCCTGATACCTAGACCAAAATTAAATTGGTCCCACCTCGTTATGAAAGCTGATAAAGCCAAGGACATTAAAATATGGACAAAAAAATTAAAGCTTCTGGTATATTCTGGAGGGCTTCAAACACTAAAAAGATTACTTTAGCTTCACCACAAAAAAGAGCCAAAGAAGCAGTACCTCTCCGTGAAAGTGGTGTGAAGGACGTTTAGATCATATACAAGTTCATAAGAAGTCTAGATACACTGTAGGACATTACGCTGAAGAGGCACCATGGACCCAGGAGCTAGCAGTGCTAGGGACCATCCGGAACCACTCCATGTATTTATTCGTTCACTTATGATGAGCACCTTCTGATGGAAATAAGCAGCATCTGCTCGAATTTGTAAAGCATAGACATTTTTGTGGGCGGTAATTCTTAAAGCTTTCATGTTCCTACAGCTTCTGAAGCAGTTATCCCCACCAAAAATTTGACCATTCATGCAATGATGAATGCTGTCATTAATTTTTCATATGATATATATCTGATGCGATGATTGAATTAGTTATGAAATTGATTTAGTGAAAATTTCAACCATGTTAAATATGAAGCAACATCTGCACATTTATTCTGATTTTTTTCAAATATCAGTCTTGCTTGTGGTTCCTATGTGGTAGAATTATTTTTTCGCAGCAATGTAAGCTAATCATTTTTCATCAGTATCTTTACATTTATCTCATCATAATATTCTTTTATTTCCTGCATACAGTTTTATTTATAATAGAGTTTACTACTAACAAAATCATTTTGATGCGCGATTGTTGCACTATTTTTGACTGATCTCAATTTTACTTTATGCAAGGGTACACTCGAAATGCCATGAAAGAACGCGTACCACAAATTCGGTCTAAAAGTATCCCAAATCCTTAATACGCTCTGTAAATCAAGACCTATTTCTAGTGTGGCACTTTGCCTACTATAACATAAATTCTGCGATAGTATAGAGTTCTACATTTTTAAGTTTTGCATGGTCACATTCAAATTCGATATCCTCAGTACCCTAGTGTATTTCATCGCTCCACCGATGACAAAACCTGCTGTGGCAGGAATTTCCAATAACTACGAGGCTACATACCAATTGGAAAACCCTCCTTTCGAGCATACATAAAGTTTACATTTTCCGACAAACAAATTATGACTGACAAGATTACTGTTCCGTATAGTCGAATCTTGGTCGGACACCTTGAGAAGAGTCAATCCAAAAGTTTAAGCATCAAAAGTTTAATTTATTTAAAGCATAAACTCTGCCGTTTAGTTGTGCTCCTGGGAAGCATGTGGTGCTGAGAGACTGTTTGGTGCATACAATAAAAAGCGTTTTAATTCAAACTTGATTTGGCATTACTTTAAGCCGTGGCACTCTTCTGTCGACTGATATTTATTTCGATTCAAATTTCTATTTGGTATATTAATGTGGTAGATTTTACTTATAAATGGGGCATTTCACGTGAAGCGGACAACGAAAAAAAATCAAGGGTCTGGATTTCGTTCATATTGTGCATAATGGTACTTCTAGAAGATATGAATGTGGATGCACAAGTTTTTGTTTCTATGAGGTTATGTTGCCGAGTTATGGGCTTCCGAATAATTGACAAAATTGATAAAAGGTTTTTTTGAAAGCGGATTCTGAGATTCAAAATAAAATCTAAAAAACATTAAACATAATGATTGGTATAGAAAATTAGCTGTTCTTTTTAATTTTGAAATTAGATTAGAAAAATAAATTTTTTTTCCTGTGTGAAACCGGAAATAGACACTTTAACTCGTAATTTGAATAATTTGGACCAGGTTAATTTTGTTCATTTTTATAACAAAACAAAGCTTAAAGTATACTTATTTTATCATAAAAGTTTTAGAATGGGATGGCCAGTAGTTTAGGAGATAGGTGAATTTCAATACATAAAAGTCGCATGGAGCATGGTACCGGGAGCTTGATTATGATAGGTAGTGAGTGTGAAAGCAAAATATTTGTAGTAAAACTATTATATATCCCTTGTGTCACTTATATATAGAAGATAAAATATTAAAAATTGCTAATGCTGATTTACTTAGTGAAAAAAAGGTACTTGTGTATGGAAAAATGAATTTATTTCACAATTTTTACAATTTTACTCTCGTTTCTTAAACTAGTTCTTTTTTTTTAATAACTAGAGGTGTTTCTACGATTAGTTTTTCCCTGCAGATTCGACATAATTTATTTTCTGCTAATATTCTTGGAATTTTTCTTAGGTCATTAGCCTTCCGATGAAACTTCAAATCGAATGGGTTGAAACATCGATAGCCGGACGGAGACATAATACACATAATAAAGACTCTTTAACTTATCAACGAAAGTAATAGTCATTGCAAACGTTGAACAGTAACTCGAAAAATAACGGAAAATTTGAATTGGCTTGGCGTCAAATATATTATATATGCGTAATATATTTTAATTGGGTTTTTATGGGAAAATAAAACATTTTTCAAATAAGAGATGGCGTTACTAATCACATTTCAAATCAATTTTTGTTTTCGAGCCAACTAGCTGTCCTAAGCAAGCTCTCGGTACCACGTTCCATGCGACTTTTATGTATTGAAATTCACCTATCTCCTAAACTACTGGCCATCCCATTCTAAAACTTTTATGATAAAATAAGTATACTTTAAGCTTTGTTTTGTTATAAAAATAATCAAAATTAACCTGGTCCAAGTTATTCAAATTACGAGTTAAAGTGTCTATTTCCGGTTCCACACAGGAAAAAAAATTTATTTTTCAAATCTAATTTCAAAATTAAAAAGAACAGCTAATTTTCTATACCAGTCATTATGTTTAATGTTTTTTAGATTTTATTTTCAATCTCAGAATCCGCTTTCAAAAAAACCTTTTATCAATTTTGTCAATTATTCAGAAGCCCATAACTCGGCAACTAAACCTCATAGAAACAAAAACTTGTGCATCCACATTCATATCTTCTAGAAGTACCATTATGCACAATATGAACGAAATCCAGACCCTTGATTTTTTTTCGTTGTCCGCTTCACGTGAAATGCCCCAAATGCTACATTACAATCAGTATCCACTGAAAGCGTGGTATTCATATTTAATATTTATGTACATATTTTAATTTATTTCCCACTAAGTGAAAAATTCCCTAGCTAAATGATGAATTTGTAATTAGTTCGTACAAACTCAGTGTATCTACAGACTAGAGATGGGTAACACGTGAGTGAAGCAATCGCGATGAAGCAATCACTAGCCCCCAACACGTGTGTCGACACACTCTATACTGAGCGAGCTGCTTCACAGGTGAAGCAATCACTACAGTATGAGCGAGCTGAGCGTTAGGTGAAGCAATCACTTGCACTCAACAAGTGTCGGCCGACAAGAACGAGGCAATCAGTTGATGTGCTTATGAGCTTGTAATGAGCTCGTCGGAGTTGAGCGTTTTGTGAAGCAATCACTAGCCCCAACACGTATGTTGGCCGACACGTTTGTATACACACAGTAGAGCTAGAGATGAGCAGCACATGAACGAGGCAATCAGTTGATGTGCTTATGAGTTTGTTTATGAGCTCGAACTTGATTATGAGCTCGACACTTTTGCACAGGAGCAAGTCAATCGGTGCCGCGATATGAATTTCTTAAAGGTTGTAGGTAATGCGTACAGTGCAAGCATGCCGTGGCTGGTTGTGATGATCGAAACTGACCGTCGCGGAAGAACATATGTTAAAATTTAAAATTTTGTAGCGGTGATATGAAACGCAGTGTTGTAACTGAATAGGTCTTTATTTGTATGTTTCGACAGCTTGTTTTTGCCACTAGCTGTGTAGCCGCTCAAAATTTGTTGTCGAACGTGTACAAGCTCTCTTGATGAAATATGATCTGATATAAATTAAAGTCGTTACTTACTTGTACAAAATATCTTTAAGTGTGATATTACTTATCAAAGTTTATGATTGAACAGTGATCCAACTTATGAAACTTTATAATTGAAGAGAAATTTTATGAAACTTTATATTGGATAGGATTTTGCACTGCACTTTTAATCACGAACTGACTCACTTGTTGAAAATAACTGTACCCTCTGGTAAGGTGCAGGTCTTCTTCCAAGGTTTTGTTTTGCACTGTGAATTGGTAACCATGATTACAGTTCGTGTGTTCGACACGGCACCATTTGACGGCGTTAGTTGTTACACCCCGGACCGTGCTGGATGCCCATCACTTCCTACATCGACGTCCAGCTTAGCCAACATCACCGTCGGACGCACGTATATTCCTCCACTCGTTTGCACTGTAGCTGCTCGTACATGTCCATCTCTGGAACGCGTGACTTCGATGATTCTTCCTTTAGGGAAGCCCCGAGTTTTGTCGTTTTCGTCGAAAATTACAACCAGATCACCTACTTGTAGTTCAGCTGGCGATTCGAACCATTTTGAACGCCTGGTCAGGGTAGGACGGTAGGTTAAAACCCATTGGTGATAAAATCGTTGTAGCGCTTGTTGTGACTGTCGCCACAACAATTTCGGTGCCTTGTTATCGGTCGGAATCCCAAGGGGTTTGGCTGGGTTTTTGTAAGCAAGTAGTGCATGATTTGGCGTAATGGCTTCTTGACCTGGGTCATCTAATGGAACATACGTTAGAGGCCTGGAATTGACTAGAAATTCAATTTCGATTAATATGTTTTGTAGCACTTCTGGTGATGGCTTGCGTAAAGGGTTAAGTGTTACATTCATTGCTGATTTCACCGAACGGATCAGCCTTTCCCAGGCTCCGCCCATATGTGGGGACAAAGGAGGGTTAAAGTGCCACTTTAACGTTGGAGTTGTGGTGACTTCTTCTATGGTTTCGAAGTTCACCTCCTGATATGCGGCTCTAATCACCTTCTCCGCTCCGATTAAATTGGTGCCTCTGTCGCTGTAACACTCTAGAGGTTGGCCTCTTCTCGCTACAAAATTTCTAAAGGCCATCAGAAAACAATCGGTAGTCATTTCGCTAACCAATTCAAGATGAATCGCTCTGATAGTTAAGCACGTGAAGATAACTACCCAACGTTTTTCGGGCTTACGATGCACGATGACCATAAGTGGACCAAACAAATCAATACCCGTATGTGAGAAGGGTGCTTGGTTAACAGCAAGTCGTCCAGCTGGAAGTGGTGACATCTCCGGGGGTGCTGGTCTGGCAAGACGCATTTTGCATTTTTGGCATTGTCGTTGAATCTGTTTAACCAGTGCACGTAGCCGTGGTATGTGAAATTGCCTTCGCAGTCTGTTAACCACAGTTTCGGAAAATTGATGTGCGCATTCCTCATGCATATTCATGACCAAAAGCATCGTTATACGGTGTGAATTCGGAAGAATGATTGGGTACTCGTTCTCAATTCTGCCTCTCAGACGGATAATTTTATCTTGGTCTAGCATTGGGGAGAGCTTATATAATTGACTTTGATTTGGGACTCTTCCTTTTTTCTTTAACAGAGCAACATCTGGGGAGTATAGCTTCTGAGCTTCACGAAATAGAAATATCTCTGCCTGTCTCAATTCTTCAGCCTTTAGAATTCCTTTTTGCTCTGTGATTGTGGATTTTTTAATCAAGTTAATGAACCTGAGAAAATAAGCTGTAGTGCGCAATAGCCTGTTCCATTTGCTGAACCGAGAAATATCTATGATGTCAGTAATTTCGGAATGCAACGCAACGTATTCGAATGTTGGATCTTCAGACTCAAACAGATTTGCTTCATTTTCATCTACACATTTTGGTTTGGGCCAAAATTGCTCCCCTTTCATGAGAAAGTCTGGTCCTCTGTACCAGCAACTTTTGGCGTTAAGTTCAATTGTGTCGCGCCATTTCGTTGGAATGTCTGCTACATTTTCGTTACTAGGCACCCATCTCCATTGGTTTATGTCAGTTGTCTCTCGAATCTCACCGACCCGACATGCGACCCATGCAGGTAATTTCTTGCGAGAATGGAGCCAAGATAAAACAACAGTTGAATCACTCCAGAAATATTTGTTATGTATCGTGATATTAAGTGCATTTTGGGCCGTGTTGCTTAGTCTGGCATCGATTGTTGCTGCTTGGAGCTCTAGTCTCGGGATTGGTGTATATTTGAGAGGAGCGGCTTTGACCTTTGCTGTCATGAGTGAAACTTGAATATCATTTGCTGTTACCACTCTTAAATACACTGCTGTAGCATAGGCTGATTCACCAGCATCGACAAATGTATGAATGCTTAGGTTCCTGCATTCAATCCAAGGAACTGATATGTAGCGACGTGGAATTTTTAGTGATTCAAACGTGCTAAGCTGACTAAGCCACTTTTTCCATCGTTTATCTAAGTCGTCTGGTATGCTTTCGTCCCAGCCTAGTTTATAACGCCAAGTCTCCTGTTGAATCATTTTCAACCCAGAAACGAAATGAGAAATAAGTCCAAGCGGATCATAAATTGACATAAGCGTTATGAGAATTTCACGCTTTGTTGGCTTACGAGCACCGTTTAGGACGTCTTTATTCGCCTTGTTGAAACGAAGTGAAAACGTTATACAATCTTCATTGATGCTCCAAAAGATTCCAAGCACCTTTTCAATTCCGTCATTCCCACTGAGATCATATGATGCGTTGGGATCTTCGACTTGATTTAGTACCATGCGCAGTTTTACAGAATTCGATTTGAAGTTTCGAATTTCAAACCCACCTTCTGAGTGTATGTATTTCATTTCTTGAACCAGTTTGATAACTTCATCTTCCGTCTCACGCCCGTCAAGCACGTCGTCGACGTATGTGTTTTGAGTTATACTCGTGACGGTATTGCCGTATTTACCGGCGTATTTTGACGCATTCGTTCGCATTATATATTGGGCTTGATACGGTGAACAGGTCGCACCAAATGTTAAGACGGTCATAACGTATATATCGGGTTTCTCTGTTTGTTTACAATCACGCCATAATATGCGCTGTGCCATTTGATCCTCATAGCGCACCTGGATCATGTGAAACATTTCACGAATGTCCCCAGTCACGGCAAATGTGTGGACCCTGAATCTCATTAAAATTTCTATAAGTGGGCTCGTAAGGTCAGGACCTGTCAACAACATAGTGTTTAGAGAGATGCCATCAACTTTGGCCGCAGCGTCAAATACGAGACGAATTTTTCCTGGTTTATTGGGGTTTTCGACAATGAATACAGGCATATACCAAATGTGTTTGCAAGAAGCCTCTAGTTCAGGCGGGGATAGTTTGCGCATGAAACCTTTTTCAACATATTGTTTCATTTGGTTTGTGAATTCTTTTTGAAGTCGTGGACTTCGAATTAGTCTCTTTTCGAGGCACAAAAGTCGGTTGTAGGCCATCGTGTATGAGTTTGGTAGATCAAATTGATCATACTTCCACAAAAGTCCGACTTCGTAATTCTTTCCCCTTTGTATTGT
This sequence comes from Nemotelus pantherinus, assembly GCA_963978885.1. Taxonomy (NCBI): domain Eukaryota; kingdom Metazoa; phylum Arthropoda; class Insecta; order Diptera; family Stratiomyidae; genus Nemotelus; species Nemotelus pantherinus. Next base: position 66,938,257 of record OZ022264.1, on the reverse strand, counting down.
CTTGTCTTTCATAATTTTTTCGGCACGTTTTTCATCGTCTGTCAACATGTACTCGTTTTTAATACTTATCCCAAGAGCATCTAATGAATAAAATTTTTTGATCATCTGCTCCAAACGTCCATCCGAACAATCACACAGGTGCACATTTACATGTTGATCCTTGTGTGCAACATTTGACGACAGTACACCACATAAGTCCCATCCAAGGCGAGTTTTCGTGGCGACCGGTTCATAGCGGCTACCTTCCTTTACGTTTCTGGGTACGCACAAGTGCCAGTTGTCTAAGCCGATGAGGATAGTGGGTTTCGCATTTTTGAAAGATTCGAATTGCGCATGACGAAGGTGTTTATATTTTGCCACAAGTGCGCTACGATCAACGCTTTGTGTTGGAAGGTCAAGACACGAAATTGTTTGTGCCGAAATTTCATAAGAACTGGTTTTATCATTTCGTGGAGCTATTTCTAGTCTGACGATTTTCGAGTTCGATTCCACGTGACTCTGTCCGTCAGTCCAACGCATACAAAGTTGTTTTCTTTTGCCTTCTACGCCTAATTTTTTCGATATACGATCTTCAATTAGAGTTATAGAGGATCCGTCGTCAATGAACGCAAATGTATCGAAACTTACACAGCCGTATTTTAACGTAACTGGAACTATACGATATAGAATATCATTACAGTTTCGTTGAGAAGCATTTGCTACTGTGTTGGTGAAACTGGTTTGACTCGGTAAATCATCTTTATGGAGGAGCTGGTGGTGGAGCTTTTTGCAGCCATTTATACCACACTCTTTCGCTTTTTTGCACCTAGGGGATTTATGTTGATACAGACATATACGACACAATTTTAACCTGTTGACGACCTTCCATCGATTGTTCAAGTCCATTTCTTGCAACTTTCTACACTGCGCTGGGCTATGATAAATCTTGTTGCATATCAAGCATTTCCTCTGCCCACAAGTTTCGACACCTTGTTCAATATCCGAATCGTTATCGCTTTGCGCAGTGTGAATATTGACGCGGCTATTGTCTTGAAACTTTGACATCTGGGGAATACGAGTCATGACATTACAGGCACCCTGCGCGATCGTATCCAGCCACATGCTAAACTGTTTAAGCTTTTGTTCTGATTGCTTGAGCTCTCGTGTTTCGTAAAGACCCCAATCGAGTCTTGTTTGAGAAGGCAATCTTTCCACCAGTTCGTGAAGAAGTCTTATGTCATTCAAATATTCTTTCACATTAGCTGATTCGATTGCGGCGATTAGGTTTCTCACTTGAACCGCATAGAATACTAGCGTTTCGAGTTTGTCCGATCTCGGAGCAGGTGTTTTTTTGATTTTATCAATCTGTGTTTGAATAATGAGTGCCGGTCGACCATACAACATTTTCAAAGTGTCGATGATCAAGGTTACGTTAGATGGATGCGTCAGATAGCATTCAACCATTTTACGGGCATCGCCTTTTAAGGCTTTTTGTAGACGGCATACATTTTCTACTTCCGAAAACTTGCACGCCTTTGTTGAGTACTCATATGATGAGACAAAAGTCGGCCACTGTTCTGGTGAGCCAGAAAACAGAGGCAAATCACGAGCTATCGTTTGCCGTGCTAAAAAGTGCTCTACTTGATGTTCTCCATCACAGATTGTTGAGTTTTTATTTAACGCAGTGACATTTGAAGAGCGTGGCGTAGATTGATTTTGGTCAGTGAGTACTGTCCGGTACTTTGAATCTGCTGTTTTGGGGGCGTTATCTGCTCCGTCGTCTAACATTGCTTCTGCTTTCGCATCACGTCCATGTTGCTTGATTTGGTCACTAGACGTCTGTGCCATCAAATGCTTTAGCTCTTCTAATTTTTGTTGAATTACGTCCCCACGTAATTGTTCTCGTAGACGTTCAACTTCATCCAACTTGGCGGAGAGTTCTCTTTCGCGCTCCATCTTATTTTTGGTGAAATTTTTAAAGTGAGCAATGCAAGTAGCACAAAGCCATTCTTTGTGTGCGATATCAGCATCTAAGCCGACGCATTTGAAGTGAAACCAGTTCTGACAGCCATCACAAGCAACCATTTCGATATTATCGTTTTCAGTGCAAAGCGCACAATTGGCTTCATCTTCGTTCAGAAGATCTGATGTCATGCTTCTGGTTTTTACTAGATTTTCTTGCGACATTTTGAGAGCTTGTAACAAATTTTGAGGATGTTAAAATTTAAAATTTTGTAGCGGTGATATGAAACGCAGTGTTGTAACTGAATAGGTCTTTATTTGTATGTTTCGACAGCTTGTTTTTGCCACTAGCTGTGTAGCCGCTCAAAATTTGTTGTCGAACGTGTACAAGCTCTCTTGATGAAATATGATCTGATATAAATTAAAGTCGTTACTTACTTGTACAAAATATCTTTAAGTGTGATATTACTTATCAAAGTTTATGATTGAACAGTGATCCAACTTATGAAACTTTATAATTGAAGAGAAATTTTATGAAACTTTATATTGGATAGGATTTTGCACTGCACTTTTAATCACGAACTGACTCACTTGTTGAAAATAACTGTACCCTCTGGTAAGGTGCAGGTCTTCTTCCAAGGTTTTGTTTTGCACTGTGAATTGGTAACCATGATTACAGTTCGTGTGTTCGACACGGCACCATTTGACGGCGTTAGTTGTTACAACATATGTACACTTAATATGTGCATATGATGAAGATTTTGATTGATTTTGATTTGTAGACTTTCTCAATTTTTTTGTGATTGGATGCAGTGAGATTATCTCAGGAATGCGATGTCCGATCGAAATGAAATTTTTTAAGGATATTGATGAAGTATAAGAGGTCTAGATATTCGATAGGGATATTCGAGCAAATTTTCAGAAACAATTATATTTTGATGAAGAAAAAACCTCAAAATACGAGAATGGGCGAAATGAAAATGGTTGGGTTTGCCCGCTTTTTTTTGGATGATTATCGCTGTAATTATTTGTTATATCTGGGAGTTGAAGTGGGCTCATAATTCAAATAAAAAAGTTTTTGATTTTCATTATCTCTTGAAGTGTATATTGAAATCAGTGTGCATTTCACACAATTCGATGCATGAAGTTCAGCGTTTTTAGATAAGATACTTGTGAAAATTTGTTTCTAATTGATCATTAGTCTATAAATTCATTTACCATTGATAAATTTAAAGTGGTAAACTTTTCAATTATATACCGTTTCGAAAAAAGTTTCTATGAGTGATTTTTTCTTCGCTGAGGTAACGTTTTAGAATAATGTGAGTGGGGAGTACTTCAAAGAAAGCAAATATTTTCCTCATTTACGTTGTAGGAAATGCGGCCATAAAATGTTCATGTGATTAGCATCATATATGTATAACAAGTAGCAATGTTTATTATTCACAAATTTTGGAATTTAGACATAGTTAGGTTATAATTAGAGATTAAGCGTATATACTGGAACAGGTATTCTTTTGGGACGATCAGTACTTAGTATGAAATTCAAAAATACTAGGATCGAGAGTTTTCGTATTTGTGAGTATTTTCGTACTTGCAAGTATTTTATTCAAATATTCAAAAAGTTTCTAGGGCAAAGGTAGCTGAAATCGGACAAAATCGGCCAATTTTGGGTGAGAGTGGTTTGGGATATAACGGGCCAAGGTCTATTTCTGCGATACAAAAATTTCAGTTTTGTAGGGGAATAAGGCGTTTTTTGGCCATAGTTTGGCAAAAACTGCCTATACGGCACTTTCGATGATTGAAAATGGTCGGAGAGTACAATAGTGATATTTTAAGGGCGAGAAAAAATTTTGATAGGGGAAATTGGGTGAAAACGTCCTTTTTTACCAGAATAATTTTTTTGGTCTAGCATGAATTCAGGGACCTTTCTTAGTTGTTTCGGGTCAAATTTTCATACAAGTCTGTGAAAAAGCGGCCTAGTTTCGAAGATACGGCAAAATGAAATCCGCCGGAAAACCGTCTGGAAAAACTGAAAGTAGCACTTAAAGTGCTAAGGAAGAAAAGGTTGAGATCCTTTTTGGTTCGCCAGTTGGCTTCTCCGGCTGTGCTGAAGCTCTCTTCGTGACTGCAGGTCGCCACGAGGGTGTCTCCAACCCTACCGGGGTTGTACAATTTACAAGACCGCGGGAGCTAAGATGCCCCTGGATTCATATCCAGCCTTACCGAAGAGGTTGGCCCCCTAGTGGGTGCATGTTTAACAGGCGAAACATTTTGCTTTCATCATTTCTTAGTAAAATTTTCGTTTAACTTCATGCTTCAGTGAGGCAAAGTGGAAAACCGGCTGTTTTAGATTAGCCAAGAAAAGTTTGGTATCAGAGATCGATCGATGAAAAGCCATATAGATGGCAATATGATTAGTTTGTTCTATCTTAGTAAATTTTTTGACTTTGGTAATTTGAACGAATACAGGAGATGTTTTGTGCATATAATAAAATGAAAATCAAATTAAATTGATTGAATTTCATCGTTTTTCTTTAGGCGAAAGGATTTGCCAAATAAATGGCCGACCATTGGAAAGTTACGGACAAGCTACGCGGACTAATGACTCAGTATCCTTTGAAGATTATCTTGCACCATCACCATTCTGGCTTGGGAACCTTGTGTTTGGAGGGTGGGGGAGGGCATATCATACCTTTTCATTACATCACTGCAAATCGTATGTATAGTATATATAGCATACTTCAACAAATACTTGCTAGTATTTTTGGAACATGTATTTTTTTGTACTTGTACTAGTTATACCTAGTATGTGAAAATCCTAGTACGACCCGACTCTAGTTATAATATGGACCAAAACATGCATTGAAGACCTACATACATATTTCCTCTACTTTTCTACGAAAATAGGATTTTCTGACGGACTAGAGTTTTTTAATTTGTAATTCAAATCAACTATAGTTAACTAAGCTATCAGACACTTTCTTTACATTTTAAAATCTTTTTAAAATGTTCAAAACAAAAAAAGGACACTTATTAAAATAAATACTAGGAAATTTTCTGTGCGTTTAATTTTCTTTGTCGCATTTTCATGGCCATTTATAAGCGGTAAATAGAAAAAATACTAATCATATGCATAATCCTTTTTCATAACTACATTTTACATCAATCAAAAACGAATTGACACAATTGATTGACTCACACTGATTGACTCATCCAAATGAGTGAGTCGAAGTGTGTCGACACACTAAACTGAGTCGTTTTTCCCATCTCTACTACAGACACACTATAAAAATGTACTACTCTTTAAAACAAATATGATAGCATTCATGAATTTGAAATATTTATTAGCCAAACATTCATCATTAACACGTGATATTCCCATATTCGCAAATACCATTCTTAAAATAAATGAGGCATAGCAGACAAAAGTGGAAATTTCAAAGTTCACGCTCCCCAATTTCATCCCTACACGTAAATCTACCGACGATTGGCTCCGAAATGCTGCCATCCACCTAACCTAGTCAGTAAACATGCCGTAATAAGAACATAGGAAGGAGTAAGAAATGGGGGATGCTTCAGGCAACGGAATCTGTGTTGTTGGCAGACGGTGTAGCAGGAACTAGGTTAAAAACAATAGTCGTGCTTTGAATACATAATTTTTGGCGGCACACAGCACAGCTTTCTCCTCGCGAGTCTGAGTCTGAATGGGAACATTAGCTCATCCGGAAATGACGCTCATTTTATGTCTGTTCAGGCTGCTCGTGGACGAAACGAATATGTTGTTCTCGAGAAAATATGATACCGTAGGTAGATACAAAAGGAGAGTAATTACGCTTTTTATATTGAAAGAATAGTGTAGCGGCTGGTGTCGTAGGGGATCTCTTCTCTAATACCAAAGTGATGGATCTTTGAGACAGTGTTCAGGCTGCTCGTCTCTAATACGAAAGTGATGGATCTTTGAGACAGTGTGAATTGAAAATTATTTTGCCGAATCTAGGTATGCTATAGATTGACGGAAAAACTTTGAGTAATTTATAGGTAAATTCGCCTTGCAATTAAAAGTCAACAGTGCAGCTGTCGAATTTGCCTGTCCTCCTTCTGTAGACTGAAATCTAAGAAAAAGCTATCTGCTGCTCACATTGTACGTAAAGGAATCCAGAATGTATTAGCTTGATTATAAAATCATTATGAAGAATTTGCGTACATTCAGACTTAGTATGCTGTAATATGTTTCGTAAGCAAATCAGACATATTCATAACCTTAATTGAATCGTGAATTCCAGTCGATTTTATTACAACTTGGTAGACACGTGTTGATTGATAAACAAGTTTTTGTTTCCCACTAGAAGTGTTTAGCTTTATCTAGAACTGTCCTATTACCTCAGAAAACGTCGATAGTATATTCTACTGCTTCAATCAAATTTAATACAACAAGTAAGCTAGGAGAGTCTGCTTAAACATCGATTTCAATTTATGTGAGCTTCATACTGCTGTAGCTTCATTAATATCGGATGGTTTTTGAATTAATGAATGACGCAGTATATGATTTTTAGACGTAATTTGTTCGATTAGAGTGAATGAATAGTAGCAATTTTAGATCAATTTGAAGCAAAGTGAGTAATCAACAAGAAAAATTGCGCCAATCAGACAAAACTTGACCTAAGGAGACTACAACATCGAGAATGTAGATAACTTCATCTACTTAGGAGTCCACCTTGATAGTTCAGGCAGTGAAAAGGACGAAATTTTACGGCGAATAAATGCAGCAAACAAGGCGTACTATTCCATACTCACATAATCAAGTCTACGAACGTGCACAAGAATAATAAGCTTTGCATATACAAAACACCCATTAAACCTGTGCTTCTCTATGCAAGCGAAGCCTGGACTTTGACTACGGACTCCGAAAAGGGTCTGGACGTATTCGAGCGCAAAGTGCTACGACGAATTTTCGGCCCCATACAAGAAGGGACAGAGTGGAGAATGCGATACAACAATGAGTTGTACCATATATATGACGACCCATCTGTATCCACATGCATTAAATTACGAAAATTACAATGGGCCGGCCACGTCGAGAGGATGGAGGCCAATAGACTACCTAAAAGAACGTTGAAAGGTAGAGCACAAGGGAAGCGTCCAGTTGGTAAGCCGAGGAAACCTTGGGAAGACACGATGGACGCAGACAGCAGGTCAATACTGGGATTCAATAATTGGAGAACCAGGTCGCAGGATCGAGACGATTGAAGGCGGACGTTACTGGAGGCCAAGGCCCGACTTGGGCTGTTGCGCCATCGACGATGATGAGTAGTTAATTTCCAAGGGCTTAAATTCGATAGTATAACAAAGAAGCTACTCATATTTTCTATTAGTGATAGCTTTATGTGAATTTTGGCTTTTTTAATATTTTTTTTACTAAATGAACTGTTTAAATAAAATTGAATTATTCATTGAGCCAAAAAACCGAGACATCAATGACGTAACATGAAACCATCATGTCTAGTAGAAACGAAGATAAAAACAAACAGAAATATTAGATGATGAAGTAAATCGATTCACAAGCTGATGAAATATAGCATTTCCCAGCTGAAAAAAGCCTTTTTCCCAAATGAAGAAAACCTATTCCCAAATGAAAATATCGTTTACAATTAATGATGCACATAACAATCAAAGTATACATACCTTAGATTCCAAAATTCTAAGCTGTACCTACCAGAAAAATATTAGTTTCACATTAAATACAGCAATAAAAATATGTTTTCAATGCACAAGATGAGTTACGTATTACATTTTCTTGGTTCTGATAAACGGAATATGCATTATCTGGAATAAATCCCAATCTCGTTAAGAATGCTGCACATAAAGCTGGTATTAATGTCAACACAGCTAAACTAGCTAGACTATCTATATAGTAAAAAATGACTGCGAATTGCCTGAATCGAAAAAAAGAGAATACGTACTAAGCTACTCACACCTGACGCGCTAGCCACGATCGAGGAGATTGTCGAAGCGCACCCATCTTTCACTCTAATGCAGATAAAAGGTAAGTTAATAGATGAAGGCTTCAGTCTGAGCAAATCTACCATATGCAGAGGTCTACAAGAACTTGTAATTACCCTCAAAAAAGCCTCTGTTGAAGTGGACCGTATGAATTCGGCGGAGTCCATTGAGAAACATAAAAGTTTTGCATTGGATTTTAGTTCCTGGGTACCCGACAATCGCGAACGTCTTATTTTCATAGATGCGTCTGGGTTCAACCTGCATCTATGTCGGAGTAGGGCTCGCTCGAAAAAGGAAACACGGGTAGCTACCACTATTTCAACAGTTCGAGGAAGAAACACCACCCTTGTACTAGCATTGAACAGCCAAGGTGTTGTCCATTCCAAAATTATAGCTGCTGGGACATGCAACAGCTCAAGATTTTGTGAATTCATCCGTGAGTTAGCAGGGAAGCTACCACCGTCAATGAGCGATGCCTATATAGTGATGGATAGCGCTAAAATCCAAAAATACAAGATGTTGCCTATGAAGCAGCACGAGCATCTCTCATTCCGAAGTTTTTGCCAGCATACTCCCCTAGACTGAACCCTGTAGAGCAAGCCTTCTCCAAAATTAAATATTCGGTGCGGTCCCTTTTGGCAGAGAGCAGTGAAGGCCAGGCACTGGTGGAGGTAATAGGTAGAGTAGTGTCGATCATAACATCAACCGATGCCACAAATTATGTTTTGGACATGTTTGTAAAACTTCCGGCAGCGTACATTAATCATTTAGATATAATTATTAGTATTTAATATTAATGCATTTGTTTATACTCGTATTATTGAGGTATTCAATTATATATTATATTACTAATACAAATTAAAATAAAAATATTTTCATATGGGAATAGGTTTTTTTCAGAGATTCATTTAGGAGAAGGGTTTTTTCATTTGGGAAAAGGGTTTTTTCAGCTCGGAATTTCAAAAGAATTAGAAGAAAAAAAAAAAACTAGAAAAAAAAATCTTTTCAACATTTGTAAGGGTTTGTTTGTATTATTTTATTTTTCGTAGCCAATGAAGTCCTAAGGCAGAACTAAAAATATGAAAACACAACATTAAACAGAACTTGAATAATTGTTCTGAACGCTGAAGAACCTGAAATATACACGTGAAAAAGAACTGATACGGGTAGTGGCTGATATTGGCGAGATTTTTCCACAAATATTTGGACGTTTATTAACCGCATTTCTTTTTGAACTTCATAAATGAGATTAACGCAGAAACGGATACTGTGAAATTTCCCTGAACGTGCACATCATATGAGCGAATCTTTAGGTCCTCAGTGTCTGGACGAGGGGAAACCAATTGATACATTTTCTTCAGATATATCTCCTTTAAGTGGACACTCAACACTTTTCTACGGTTGCAATTCACTACCACGAAAATTGAGCTCTCGGATAAAGTGCTCTTTTGCGAGCACATTTTTGGAGCGGTTTCACTGTGTTGTTGAACGATTCTTCTTTCTACAGTTTGAATGACTTAACTTAGTTGAGAACAAAAATCGCTTCTGGAAAAATGATATTGCTGTGGAAATATTTTTGAGAAAAATTTTTTTCTCAAAGAACAAGGAACCAGATTTAATAAACTTTCGTTTGAGTGGTTTTGAAAGGCTAGAAATATAAAGTTATCAATTTGAAAAGGCACAACATTCATTTTAAAGCGATAGGTGGAGAAACAAATAGTTTTGATTCGCATGGAACACAAGAACTTCAATGCAAATTACATTCGCTTGTTGAAAAATATTTGTCGCCAAATATGATCAACGCTAACGAAACAGAATAAGAGTTTCATGTATTGCGGGATAAAAAAATTGCCCTGGAAAACAAAAAATATTCAGTTCCAAAGAAAGGATTGTTTCACTTTAAGCAGAATGGAAAAGTGGCCAGAACAAGGTCATTCAAATGTATCAACATGAAATCAAATGTATCCTTATTACTTTCGAGCTACAGGAATGATATTAGCGAAGCTATTGTTTATTTATTTAAAATCAAAAAGCCAACTTGATGCATATATATACATGATTAGGAGTTCAGTTATATTCGTAGAAGTTACCTTAATGCAAGGACGTTGGAGTAGGGCACACCCACCAAAAACACTCGCGGACGGCACATAATTGAGATGGCATCGAAGCTGGGTTTGTTCGTGTTGAATACGGGTTTGAGGCCAATCTGGTCTCATAATGGCATCGGAGAGACTGACGGCCTCCGTCAGTGATTGGAGGATGATGGAGAATTACAGTGCGAGTGACCATAACTACATAGCCAACCAAATTACTGAGAGCAAGCAAAGACACCACCGCTCTCCCTGTAAGTAGCTAGGTTGAAATGCCGCTAAACTTAACAGGGCCGAGATTAGAAGTGGATAAGTGGATACTGGTGAAACAAAGAAATCGCCGAACTGCGACGCATGGCTTCGGCATGCACGTGCAGAGCTCAGCGAGCTAGGAATACGCCAGGAGTGGCTCAAGTATCTACTGCTGAACCACGAGGAGCGAAAATGCCAAATGACAGGACTTTGATGACATGGATGCGATATCCATGGAGCGTAACGTAGGTTCGCTATTCACAGCGCATCCGCCAAGGACTGCTGATCCCATCATCGTCAACTAGGTGGATATTCCTCCCTTCACGGATGAGGAGCTGGACAGTGCAGTGTCTATAATGAAGAGCCAAAAGGCTCCGGGGCCTGATGGAGTGCCGATCGAGGCGCTTAAAGTCGTGGTGGGGAGTCAACCACGTCTATAATTAGATTTGTATAATTCATGTATAGCCGCGAGGGTCTTCCAACCGCGGTGGAAAGTACCTCAACTGGTACTTGTAGACAAGGGGAAGAGAAACCTCAGCAATCCATCAGCATACCGTCCACTGTACATGCTGAACACTGTAGTAAAGCTTCTCAAAGGGTTGTTAAAGCCACAGCTGCTGCCAGCAGTGACATCGGCTGGCGACCTTTCTGACAGTCAGCACGGCTTCCGGAAAGAGCATTCAACAATCAATGCTCTCTCAGAGGTTTTTGAGGATGTAGCACGAGCGGAAGAGGCATATCATCAGGCCAGACCAGTCACCATGCTGTTAACGCTGGATGTACAAAACGCATTCAACTCAGTGATATTGACAGGCATCATTCGGGCCCTTGAGCAAAGGTTTTATATTCTTGGCTACTTGCTGGCCATGATGCAGAGCTGCCTCAAGGACCGATGGTTGCTCTACGAAACCTACAATGGAGTCAAATGGAGGCCTGTCACCTGACATGTGGCACAGGTAGATTACGCTGATGACGTCAAAGCGGTAATCACTTCCAGATCTGCCAATGTCGCTCAACTTAGACTTAACCAAGCCATAAGGAGGGTGGATCTGTGGATGACCGAGCAGCTGGCTATCGCAAAGATAGAGATAGTCATGGTGGCAAAGCGGAGGGTACCAACTATCATATCCATGACAATGGATATGTTATCAAGGTCCCGACCAGCAAGTCGGCTAGGTATTTGGAAGTGACCTTTCACACCAAGCTGACTTATTGGGATCATATCCGCAGGGCATTTGACAGGGCTCTAGTAGTGGTCACTTCAATGAGGAGGATAACGGCCAACATCGGCGGACCCACTGAGACGAGATGGAGGCTTCCAATGGTAACGACCGATTCCAGCTTGCTATATGAAGCCGAAGTTTGGGAACTAGGAAGTTTCAGAAGCGCTTTCATAGTGTCTAGCATAGGGATGACCTGCGAAACACCTGTAGCTACCACAAGGTCTCAGAAGATGCTGTGATGGTGGTATTGGGAGTATTCCCAATCGATCTGATGGCGCGAGAGTGCTAGAAAGGATACCTTTTTTGCTCAAAGCTAAGCAGAACTGAGGTTCTAACGCGCGCGCGTCTGGCAGCCCCACAATATTGGCAACAATATCGGAGTGAGAGTGATAAAGGAAAATGGACGGCTAAGTTAATTGGTCTCATTGAGCTTTGGCTTAACCGTAGCCACGCAGAAGTAAACTTTTACCTTTGTCATTTTTTAACGGGGCACAAATACTTCAGGACATACTAGATCACAATGGGTAATGTGGTCGCACCGTACTGTCTATACAGTCTGACTGAATTCGATGATGCTCAGAGCACATTCTTTCTGTACAGTCACTTCGTAAGTTTGAGCCGCACCAAGCGTACGTACTAAATAGCGTGGAAAGAACGTGATTTGCGATACGTATTGTGACATTTCTCCACTAATCGCGAGAAATAAATAGCAATATTCAATTCGAAAGTTGAAAAAAGACAGAAAATACCCCGCCAAACAGCACTGCTACAATGAGATACATTTTTCCTTTGCGCCAGGCAATAAACATGTGCTTTGCCAAAAAAAAAATTCTTATAGCAAATGGCGTTTTGTGCAATATTGAATTTCTTAAAACCTAGCCTGTGTATTAAAATGGTAAGCACTAAGTTAATTTATACTATTTCTAAAACATTTTCGACACTTTTATGCTATCCATTTGTTACCCTCTTGGCCTAAGAAGGTCGAGAGATCGTTTGGTACTAGTTAGCTTGGGTCCAGTTAGCACATCAGAGATGGGCGTGGGTCACTCACCTCAAATTGGAACCGCGAGCCGTCAAGCTAGCTTCGGCTCACCAGCCTCGGAATCCGGTCAGAAGCTAATCAGACCACCGGTTTATTCAATTCAACTCCTATTTGGACGTGTACCTATCTTTCAAATTAACACAATTCTTGGCTCTAAAAAAATCGGCAGTGTCCTACGTTTATATTTTTATTGAAAGAAAGCTACAGTTTATTTCAACATTAAATTTGATCACGAGTTGTGGAAAATGCCCTCAAGGAATGTAACCTCAAGAGAGAAAAATAAGATCTCTAAATCGGCCCCACTCAATTTTCGAAACTATTTTTGCGAAACTATTAAGGTATTTATGTATGAAGATGTTGAAGAATTTTCCAAAACTTTGCCTTCGGTCTCGAATAGCCATTTTCCTTGCCATATCCGATGGCAAAGAATGTCAAATCATGGCGTACCATCTCATCATATCATGTGGAAAATGCATCTGAACGTGGAGGACGTGCGTTTTTTCTGAGCGTTGAATGCTCTTAAAATGTTGTTTGACGCGAAGAGAGAAGAATTTGTGTTGTTGATGAAAACTACGCGTGTATGATAAATCTATTTTTGGATAAGCGGGTGAAATTTTAGATAACGGTCAAACTATTATTTGATTTGCTGGGGTACGAAGGGAGATTGGGTAGAAGTCAAGTGAAAAAATCCGCCGATCGTCAATAGGCAGTTTCATTTAATTGCTCATCCTTAAAAATTCAAATTATCTGTCTTTCAAAAATAATCAAATGGCACCGGCGGCTGTTTATTGCTGTGGGGGAAAAATATTTTGTATTAAGCAAAATTTAAGAATATTTGTAGCTATTGCGCGATATAGTTTTGGAAACTTAAAACTTTAACGAAATTTTAACCAAATTCACGCAGTAGCTGGACACTACTTTGAACCACGTCCGGTAGAAATTTGGTTGACAAAGTAGGTTTGGGCTGCCAACTATGGTAATTTTTGAGTCTTGAATCTTGAAAATTTGCTCAGAAAAATACAACTTTTTACCCTATAACTTCCGGTGCAGTCACAAAATCAAAACGAAATTAAAATCGTAAATGGACATTCTTGTGATCGGATGGGAAAAAAATTCTCAGTGTAGTTTGATATTCACTTAAACCAGTTTTGGTAGAGTTTTGGTTTTAACACTGGTAAGCATTTTCATCATTTCTGTTAGAAAAATTGCCGTGTTCAAAGCTTTATAAGCCTACTCACACTCACAGAATTCTGAGCTCATTATGCAAACAAAGTCTAGTAAAAGGTTTTCAACATATAAGTCTTTTAGGATATTGAGCAGTTATTTTGTTAGCAAACTAATTTTCATCATATGATAATAGCACAATGTTAAATATAGACTTCTTGTATCAGTTTTTAGGTGGAATTCATAGACAGCGCCCAGCGTGGGTATCATTACGATAAGTAAGAGTTACGGATGTTGACTTTCGAATTGCTCCCCACAATTTTTTGGATCGACCGTTGTTAGTAGCTCACTTGTGGCTTACCTTCGCGAAAATCAAAGCAGGTCCAGCAAATCAATATGGTGGCTACACCCTCAAAACTGGACTATGTAACTTTGCACAATATTTACATTGAAAGTAGCCTCTAATCCAGTGAATTGAAAAAAAATCCGTGTTCTCCATTAAAATACTCCATTAGCTATGAATATTTCTGCACGTTATACGCATTACAGTATAATCCCTAGAAAACAATACGTGCATCTACAATCAGTATCCATGTTAACATATAATCTGTTGAATGCTGGCCTTCGCATGGCCTTCAAGTCCTTGTCCTCCTGTTCTGTGCAACTCTGTAACATTGCTCATGGCTGTTGACGGCGACCGTTTTATAAGAACCTCCGTGAATGAATCTTTCGCTTCAGTTGGATGCTGTACATTGTCCTGAATGGTTCAGAAGACGAGGACTAGCACTAGATTCTCATCTAGCATGCCGTCGTGAAGACATCGTGACTCGAGACATTGGCGTGTTCAAAATTTGTAAACTTTACGCGTCTACAGGACATACAGTGTAGTGCTTTCGCATCGACTGTAGAGTATTCGACTCAAGTACGTTTCTCACTGGCATTGCTCGTCGTCTTTTATGGATCTTGAAAACACAAAAAGTGAAAGTTTCAAGTGTTTAACGGTTCGGTGGTGGCAAAAGTGTTTTATGCCGGGCTTTTCTCAGTTGGCCCTAGAAGATGTTTCTGTGGTCAAAGTCGGGGCTTAGTGTTGTGAGAATGTGAGATTTGATGATATGGAGCTGTGATGCTGTTCTGTTCTTGTATCTCTCTTCAGATTGAGCGTTTGGATCAAGTAACGTCTGTGTTTGTGAATTGTTGTACTACGCGTCACGATGAGTTTCAAGCGAAGCATCCTAATCGGAACTCTGCTCATCTTGATAGTACTTTTCGTGTCAGGATTAACATTCTATATGAGTCTGGGTACGTATCTTTTCAACTTACACCGTTTGCTGCTCTACTCGTTTCCCTAAATCCGTTTTGTTGAAACATTTATCGTACTTGTATGAAGCCTTCTATCTGGAGTATTTAGTTCGAAACATTGAACATTATCGACACTTCTATGTAATTTGCATGTGGGCAGGATCTAGGGTAAAATAAGTTGTCACTGACAGTGCAATCTCTCTAATAGCTCTTCTATTACCGCAAATTGGAAACCATTTGTAGAAAAGATTGGAAACGGACAGTAGATTGTGTGGAGGTAGTTAACCGGACTTTTTACTAAACCATTCTCTAGAACAAAATGATTTGACTTTATGTTCGAACAGAGATATGTACATATGTTCAAGCATTATCTATCTTTTTGTTTGGAGAAGCAATAAACGTTTGTCGCTTCGGTAGGCGACCTTTGTTCATCGGAACTTTTCTGGGACACTTTTGTTCTACATGTGTAGCTTAGGGACAGATTGATGCGAATGCTTTAATAGTGTAGATATCAAAAGACAATCCATTAATCACACCGCATAGCTCTGTCGATTTGCTTCATTCGGAGCGGAATAAAGATGTTTTCGCTTGAAATGAAATCAAGATTTTGTGACGCTACTTTTTCGAGATTGATGGTCGAATATTTTCAAATTTACAAGACTTGTATTTCCTAAGGTGTAAAAGCGGTGAACATATCGGCTGCCTGATGGCAAAACGTGAGTGTATTTAAAATTCAGGCAACGAATCCGATTGATACTATGAATTCTCGGAAAGTAAGACACTGAGAAGTTGGCGCCAGTAGATTTTGGTAAAAAGAAGGCTCCTTTTAGAAAATCAATGCATGTTCTATTTCGTTTTCTGGAAAGCACGTAACGGTTTTATTTCGGTTTGTTTGTTTCTTTGTGAATTCGAAATATGTGAGTCCATTTGTTGGTTGGTTTTTTTTTAGGTAAATAGTCGGAATCAAGTGCGAAAAGTAGATTTGAAAAATTGATGTTAAATCTAGTTCAACACATCCGATATATTCATTAAGGTGTTTATGAGCGAAACGTTTCAATTCAGTTGCGACGTGCTGTATGTGTATACGCAATATTACTGATTAGGCTGTATTTCGTTGAGTGCTGGTGTATATTTAAGGAAAAAAAAATGGAATACACTTATCTGCCTACGGTAGTACTATTGATCCTGTAGAATGTTGTAAGAATATATTCCGATGAAAAACACGGTATTTGTGTTGAAGTATATAACTCTATAAGTTCTGTGTCTGGCTCCAGGATAAGTAAGCTTTAGTTATTAAAGCTATCATTCTTTTTATGCTTTATATAATCGTATGCTTAAATTTTTTTTAAATATTCCCAAGGCAGTAAAGCAAATCATTGTTTGAACTAGTTTGGTCCATAAGGCAGCAACTAAATTGTTTAACAGTTGTGTTTCGCTCTTTTAAAATTTTTAATATATTTTACGTTATCAAGACTCGCAAACTAAAAAAGCCAAATGATCTTTTGCCTCTACAATCCATACTAAAGAGCCAGTTAAACGATTTTGTAAATTTATTATTTGAAATAATATCTCCGTGTAATCTTTTAAATATCATCAAAATAGTAAAGGATGTTATAGTAAAACACTTCCAAAAACTATTTTTGTTCTTCAGCTATGCTTTTCACATACTTATTTTATAAAATGATGCGAGGTCGTTTATTTGATTAAATATCGGTAATAGCGAAGTTAACATTCAGTCTGAGGAGCTTTTTTGCGCTTGTGGGGTGACATATCTAATTATTGTCATGCCAACTTGAATATATATAATCATGCATTTTTAGCAAAATTTTACAGTGTTTCTGAAAACGATATTGTGTTGAGTACAAAGCTCCGTTAAATACTGTTAAAAATTTGTTGGAAGTGACGAGTATATGATGTGAAGTGGAACTAAATCGCATATATCTCTCTAGCATTTCTGCTAGTGCGTGAATGGCTGTTAATCGACCACCTATAACAAGTAGTCTATTTACTTATATGTGAAAACTAGGATGATTTTAGACATGCGAGGCAGTGATATGTGTGTGTAGCTATTGTGCATGGAATTGGTAATATATTATATTTTGGAATCATTCTTCATTCAGGATGTAATATATCATGGATGGTATTTTAAGAACTAGTTTTCTTGGCTCTTGATGGTTAATCAAAATATGTATAATGTTGAAAGATCTTCTTGGATACCAATGATAGATAAACCACTTTTTCCAGCTATTCACAGAATTGCGTACTTTTTTCAGCTACGATACTTATCAATCTTATGTTTACTTCCTATTGCCAATAAATGTAATTTCGGTGAGGAATCTGACCTAACACTTACTTATGTTATTACATTGCAGGCTTTGTTTGCTCATTCCGCGAGAAATTGTTATGAATTTTCTTCAAAGTCGTTGGTTGGCCACTGCATTCTTTCTCCTTATCAAATCGATATTTATCAAAATATTATCAACTTCAATTTACTGTCTCTGGAGTGTTTTCTTTATTAGTTCTGTTGCAAATATACACTATATGTATACTTCATTTTTTCACACAACGTGACATTTCTTATCAAAACAATTATTCTTGAATTTTAGGAGTTCTACTTTAAGCATTTAAGAGTTCAAATAAAAAACCCACCCATTTCGATCAATTTTCGTACCAAGAAATTATTTATTGCCCTATCAAATAGCTCATGATAATTACAAGAATTCTATTGTGTTTGTATTCGTTAGATTGCTGCAATTAAAGGGTCTAAGTTATTATTTTAAAAAAAGGAATTCTTTGATGATTTTATGCTTTCAAGCTTGAAAACTATGCTAAGTAAATATATAGATCACATAATATGAAGATACATTTTTCCTCTTAAGACTCATATATTAGACGCGGTTCGTGAAAAGTAAGGAGGCAGGTCAATTTAAATAATATTTAAGGAAATTACATACGACAAACATAACTGCCAATGATGCTATGGAAATATTTATTTGAAAAGAAAATTGATCCATCTTTTTTTTACGGTAGTAAAATGTTGAATGATATTTTAATACTACATGCTTTTCTTCTCCAATTTATTGACGAATTGATTTTAACACCTAGTAGCGATAAATCCTACAATCGCGTTTGCTCAATAATAAGTTTTGTTATTTTTCTAACGTAAAAAATTACCTTTGAGTATATACATAAGAAGCTAAAATTGTTAAGATTAGCTCTATCAATTCGGTTGTTTCTGAAAGAACATGTTGATTTTAATTGGAATGAAACATTTTTAAAAAGACATGTACTGTGTATTTACTTTTCCAAATTTTTTTTGTCGACGTGCGGGACACTGAGCTCACTTTTATATCTTTTTCAGTTAAAGAAACGCCCACATGTGGATCTCTGAGACTCAAACGAATTTTGAAGAAACATAATTTAAAAGTAAAAAAACTTGGTTTCGATTATGAATTTCAATTTAATAAACTTTTAGTTTATTAAATTCAGTAAACCAATTAGTAAAAAAGGCAAATACATTAGCGACAACCTGCCCGCAATATCAGACATTATCACTATTTTTTCCTTTATGATTATAATATGGCCTAAAAGTAAGTTTTTCATGACCAAATTTAAAGTTTTACAAATTTTAAAGTTTTTAAAGTTTTACAAGTTTTACAAAGTTTACAAATTTTTCATTGTCACATCCAATTCATCACCGCCACTATAATACTGCCCTCCTAGCCATAAAGGTTATATCTTCATTTTGGTAGTTTCGAGTTATTCAATGATTTGTTTTTTGATTTGTACTGGAGATATAAGTAGAGTACATTTTTCAATATCGATTTTAACATACATCGATTTTAACATACATACAAAATATAGGTTTTTCAAATTTTGTAGAATGACGTAATGGAGTATGTAATTTTCGAATTCGGTGTTAACTCAAAAATGAGAAAAATTTAGATAAAATTTGTTTGGTTAGTAGCACAGAATAAGGGTACGGTCCTAGCCTTTTTCAACAAGTTTTTCGACCGGTTCCGATCGCAAACCGATGTCATCCAATTATGCTCGCCCAAACTCCGAGCGTCCTAGTCAACCCAATCCCTCCAGTGCAAACAAGCTCTCCCACGCTTTCATCGCGAAGGGCTTTCCGAGCAGGTTCCTCTTTGCTCATACGAGCTTGGCGTCCAGCGCATCGGAGTCTATTGCATTTTACCTATCTATAAGTATAATTATATCTACATCTAGGTACATAAATAGCGTACAACTCATGATTGCAGCATTTTTGTAATCGCTCTTTTTTACATAACTTTTCGTAAATAAATTTAAAGTAGTTTCAAATTCTAGGTGCAAGTTTTTGATTGTCACACCTATTTGATTTTGACGAAAAATAATATTTAAGTTTTTGGTTGTGAAACTTTTTAGATGTGAGAAATATGATGAAAAAGAGCTTGGAAGATTGACCTGCGAAAACTCTAAATTGCAGGTTGTATAACGAAAACCGCGTGAAAAATACGAATCTGAATTCGGGTTATTGATAATACTCTCGAAAACTTCTTCGAAAAATCTTAAGCTCTAACCTGCAACATTTTTTGAACCTGAATTGAAATGTTATCAAATAGGATTAGATGATGCAAGCGTCAAACACTTCGATTCACTTCAAAACTCTTGTCCATTTTTTTATAGATTTTACAAAGCAGAATCGAAATCTTCCCGAATTGAAGAAAAAGGCTTGACTCCTACATCCAAGATCGCTTAAAATTCGTTAAATTCCTGTGTCTTATTTCTAAGAAAGTCCGCATCAACTCTTGTGGCTCTTAAGGAAGTCATTTTGGCCCTTTTCTTATCAATAGTTTTTTATATAAGACCTTAATGAGGTTTTATCTGACATCACTCATTTACTATATGTGGACGACCTCAAAGTTTACGATGCTACCAAGCCACTATTTGACGCTTTTATTTCTCAGTCAAAACTAAACTTTATAGACCATTGGTGCACCGCAAATAAACTCCCTCTTAATATTGCAAAGTGCCACGCGATTACCTTCTCTCGCAAAATTGCACGCGTTCATTATGCGTACTGCCTCAGTAACACTGCACTCAATAAGGTTGACAACATATTTGAATGTCATCTTGAGTAAAAAAAACTCCGCTTCAATCTACATTACGATAGAGTCCTTTCTCGAGCAAATAAAAAAGCTTGGCTTCATTGACCGACGAGCAAAAGAGTTTCAGATTCTCTGGGTTGTTAAGTCCTTATGTATTTCACTCGTGCGTTCAGCTCTTGAATATGCGTGCACTATCTGAAAACCGACTTTTGAGCTTTTTCAGAACCAATTCACCATAACATACGCACTTTCTAGCTTACTTTCTTCTAACTTACTTTCTAGAACCTGTCTTAGACTTACATTAAAAAACTATAACATTAATTTTGTGTTTTTTTTTGCATTTTTATTGTCTTGAATAGTTTGATTAATATTTAAATATTATGTTATTGTTATTATAGTGTTGAGTGACTGATAATAACTAAATGTGTCTCATTTAAATTAGTATGTTTTCATAGGCTGTACACTTGATAAAATGTTTAATTAGAATAATCTAACGTGTTTGATAAGTTTATATTGTTTTCTTGTGTTCCTAGCTTTAAACTTATTGTCTCAGGCTGGTCTGAAAAATATCTCATAAACGCTTTCTGCATATTACGTATCTGAAGGCTTAGAAGATAACCTTTGCATTTAATATCAGCAGCTCCATATTTAATTCCCAAATATGAAAGAAAGACACACTCATTATAGTTACAAGTTTTATAAATTCCACCTGAAACTCATTGGTATATTTAATGACTTCATAAAAGTCAGAGCTCCTTTAAAACTCCTAAGATTGCGGTTACATTTTTTGCATCCTTTTTTTTTTTACTACGATTGATTCTCTTCTATTCACAAATTGTAAGCTAATGAATAAAGTAGAGTATAAGCACAGAGGGGTTTGTTAGTGGAAACGATTCGTATTTATAGCAAGCGACCATCAGATCAATATAAATAAAAAATGTTTCAAAAATGAAAACGAGCCCACACTGGGCGCTTGTATGCTTTACCTATAGAAACCGTTGAAACTCGAAATCTTTCGACACATTATGGATCAAATTTTCCTCTACATCTGACAAATTTTGTTTGCCTGGGTATAATTAACTCAGGATGTGATTTTTTTCTGAAGTTTGTTTATTAACCTTTTGGGTATTTCGTAGAACTACTCACATAGCCGTAGCAGATGCTGTTGCTCAATTTCCAAAAAATCTGGAATGAATTAATCAGTGTCATTTCCATTATAAAGACTTTTACCTTTTCAGGCGTTCAATGTTATGCATTTCCTTTCCACTATCGAATTTCAAAATAAGGATAATTCGAGGTATTCTGAATGAAAAAGGGAAGAAGTTACCTTTAGCACTCAAGTGCTTTAATATTAATTACGACTTAGCTTCCATGAAAAAACAAATTTTCTGGATTTGAGTATATAACATATGCTATTGACTTCGCAAAACTTTGGTTTATTTACATTTGCTAATAGGTTCTGCTATAAATATGATTTTATTTCCATTAAAGCTCTGAATTGAAATGGTAGCTTTAAGTATTTTCACTAAAACACTGTCTTAGAACATAATCAGCCTTGCCACCATCAAGTGGATTTATTACATTCGTATAATTGGCCATAACGTGCGATTTTCATTTCCACAGTCACATTAAAGTGTTTCACTGCTATATTGCCACCTTGGTATAATAGGCTCTTGAAAGCTTAGTGTCATCTTATATCCTATTTGTCCGATCGAACGTAGAATGTATAAAATAAAATTCACGTAAACTTGGCGTTAGATTCTCTTGAGAAAGCTACACTGGATAGGAGTTAGCGTGCGGTGAAATTGCTGAAGGTAAAATAAGCACCAATTTATCTATTCCTCACGAGAGCCATTTTCTCAGCGAATGTTTTAGATTATTTGAATTTAACAGCGTCTTTGCGCTCTTGCTTTGTTCTACTAATTTAATGGATCAATTTGTTTTCAATTAGCGTAAATCGTAATGCTTTACAGTAGAGTAAATTTTCTCACAATGACTTCCGCTTTCCTGCCAGCGTGCTTAGTGGAAAATTGGTGCTGTTTATTTGCTTGAATAAATTATTTTTTAAATTTATATTTCATGGTGTATAATTTTTGTTGCAGCCTCAAACAAGGTTTTTTAAGCTTTATATTCTGGCTCCTCTGGGAAAGATGCGAGTTTAAATTTATTTTATGCAAATGATTTTTCTGAGAAATGTGTTGGAGTCCTTTGCAAATTGGCATCATTTTGACTCGATGTGAAAGATTTTGTATCGGCTACTCTTCACAAACCCAGTGGAGACAAGCGTCGTATAAAGTAATGACTTTCTATCGCTCGATTTCCATGAACATAAAAAATATTTGAAACATGACAAACAAATGTGATGGCATTCATAGCGAGAGCAGTTTTAAGTCGTTACGCCAAATTTTATATTCCAAGTTACGATCTAATCGATTAGTGTGGAGCGCTTTACTATCCAGAC
The DNA here is from genome assembly GCA_963978885.1 of Nemotelus pantherinus. Classification (NCBI taxonomy): domain Eukaryota; kingdom Metazoa; phylum Arthropoda; class Insecta; order Diptera; family Stratiomyidae; genus Nemotelus; species Nemotelus pantherinus. The sequence continues at coordinate 66,915,695 of OZ022264.1, read as the reverse complement.
TCATGTACTCATTTCAGTTCCCTCAAGTGGAATGGCTTCCGAAAATCTCTACGAATAAGAGACAAACATCATCAAAACTACAAATGCATCTTACATTAGGACTATCATTTAGCATCATGCGATATTATCTATTGTCTTAGCACAGCTCTGGTGAATGAACTGATGTGTTCCAAGTGTGATATCATCTTTCCGGGATACGACGATAAAAGCTTATAGATCCCGTCCCGGACGGTTAAGAGCAATTTGGCAAATATCAACACTACAGAATAGTCCGCCTCGTCTTGAATGTCTTGTGTTCCCTAAGGCCTGAGCTCCCATTGAGATATGATGGAAGCAGGAAAAAAACTGACTTGAGATCAGACAACAAATCAGATAGTGGCAGTCTTGGGGTGAAAGGATTTAGTAGATGTAGACCGTATTTATTTTTAATTTCCGTCTAGATTGCATGTGAATGATACTTGGGGTGTGTCGAATTGAATTAATCCGAAAATTGACTATTTAACGTACGTTAACCTTCAGATTGTAACGGTGACCAAATATGTAGACTATTTGGATTACGTATTTAATGAAGGTAACCTGAATTTACTATTGCTCTCATTGTTATATATAGACTAGATTCGTTCGAGTTAAATTTACGCTCAAGATTGAGTAAGAAATGAATATTTCAAGAGCTCAATTAAACTCAGGATAACATAAAATAGCCATATCATGCTAACGAAATACAAACTAAAAAAATATATTGACTTAAGCCAAATTAACATTGTCTGCGAATGTAATGCATTGAAAGCAAACTTATTTGTTTAGGGGGACAAAAATTTGATATTCGATGCTGAGAATTTCATATTGATGCTAATGTTTGTAAGTCTTTCTAATCTGTCAGTGATATGACTATTTTTTAACGATACACCAATAAAAAAAAAATAAATTAAATAAATAAATGAATTTTACATCCTCAATTAGTCAAAATCTCAGGAAGCTTTAGAATCATAATTATAAACAATGGCGTGACAGGCGTAGTTCCGCCTTGATTACAGGTTCTATTTCTTTTCCAGCGCGAAAATCTAGCCCACGCACGTGGTGGTTAGAATGAGAACTGTTACAGGTATTATAATCATGGATTTCTTTAATAAAAAACCAATTCGAACGAATTTTTTATAGAGAGCAGTTAAGGTAGTATGATATTTGGAGCGTATATTTACTTGTTCGTTGGCAACATCAACTCCTGCAAAGAGCGCACGCTCATCACGCCGGGGTTATTCTATGATCAAACTTTGGCAGAGTTTGTTTTTGAACTGTTAATCTCAGGTGGCTGAGGATGCAACTAAGCCAAAGACGCGTGTTTATCAATGTAAAGAGGAATAATTCGGATCTGCTGATAACTGTCGATGCATTACTACTCAATCAATAATCCCCAAACTCTTTCAGAAGCTCGTTAGCGATAAATTAACTTCTATCATCGATCCTCTTTGTAACGAACAACAATATGGGTTTCGAAAAGACAAGTCAACTGCCACTAATCATATGATCTCATATGATCTTGGGTGAGAAATGAAGTTGAAGTGGTATATAATGGTTTCAGCAACCGATTATCAAATTCTGATAAATATATTAAGCAATTTCTGTATAACTGGTTTTCTACTGAATTGGCTCGAATTCGAATCGTATTTTTGTGTGGCTATGTGTGTCATTCGGTTGGATTTTCTCCAATTGACAGCCATTTGAGTTACCTATCTGCCTATCTTTGTAATAGAACTCAGACCGTCGAAGTCCAAAGAAGATTATCATATCACAGATAGTTCTCGTGCTGTCTGGGGTACGACACTGAAAAAAATCCTCATAGCGCCCAGAGCCATGTAACATAGCGCATTATTTATGGTCCCATACGCCATGTACATAGTACTCTGAGCCATGCAATATGGCTCCCAGCGCCATAATCTCAGAATCTACATAGCGCGTGGTCCCATGTTACATGGCGCAGCATTTATGGTGCCACACGCTATGCACATAGTGCCCTGAGCCATGCAGTATAGCTCCCAGCGCCATAATTACATGTCGCAGAAATTATGGCCCCACACGCCATATTACATAGTGCCATGAGCCATGTAATATGGCTCATGGCACTCCAATTATAACTCGCAGCCATACTGTGTGAGGGGATTTATAAATGTCAGCAAGTGATACTTGAGTATCGTCGATAGATCGACAACATTCTCAATCGGCTAAGGGCGCATATTATTGAATGGCTCCTTTGGCGACTCTAAATGCAGCCAGCGCCTGTTTGTCGCAAGCAAGTGACTTCTCCGTGTGCTCATTTATGGTAAGTAGCACTGTTTTGACTGATTTGCTTCTTCAATGTACTATAGTCTTCCACGCCATGTACTATAGTCTTCCACGCCATGTACTATAGTCTTCCACGCCATGTACTATAGTCCTTCACGCCATGTACTATAGTCCTTCACGCCATGTACTATAGTCCTTCACGCCATGTACTATAGTCCTCCACGCCATGTACTATAGTCCTCCACGTCATGTACTATAGTCCTCTACGCCATACAGTATAGTCCTCCACGCCATACAGTATAGTCCTCCACGCCATACAGTATAGTCCTCCACGCCATGAGTTATAGCTCTCCACGCCACGCCATGTACTATAGTCTTCCACGCCATGTACATGGCGTGGAAGACTATAGTACATGGCGTGTATGCCTATGTACTTTGCGCCATGTACTATGGCGTGTCTGTGTAAATAAATAAATAAATTATGGCGTCTGGTGCCATGTGTTTTCTCAGTGCAGAAGACAGTCATATTGGCCCATTGTGCTTTAATATCTTCTTTTCTGATTTGATTAGGATTTTATTTGAAACTCCACATTTTTTTAAGCTGATGAATTGAACATGTACGACACTAACAAAACACATTCCCATACCACTTTTTCCCAATCGAAGCTTCAATCCCTCGAACAGTGTTTCAATATAAATAAAATCAATCTCAACGGTAGTAAGTGTTGACTGATAAACGCAAACTCCATATGTCAGTGATTCACTCAATGCGGCTGTATGGTGTGGAGATATCGGCGACTGCGCTAAGGCTTGAGGAGTATCGAGCTAGGATGGTGAGCGTCCAGCGTACGAAAGCGCTGCAAATTGCAAGCAGCTACAGAACAGTTGCAGAAGTGAAAAAGTGATATCGGGAGTAATCTAAATTGATCTATTCGCGAGTGAAAAGACCAGAAGCGGGAAGAGAGTTATTGGCTTTTTAAGTATTGTGCTTAAGAAAGTGATGAAGCTTTGCATATCGCTTTAGAAGGGAGCGACACTAGCTTTTCTCTGCAATTGGCTCTGTGAAGCGGGGTCAATCGTGAAAATAATGCTGCAGTCAGTTGGCTACTGAACAGCTGTGTCAGCATATGTGGAGCTGGTATTGCATTTGAAAAAAGAGGAAGGATGCCTCATAGATTCTTGAAAGCATGAAAGAATAGAATTAAGCCGGTGAGACACCTAGTAGGCGCTAGGAGCACGGCCGACCTAAAGTGACGCGAAAGCGGTTCCGGCTTGGATATCCGTCGTCGGCGGGTTCTGTTTCTTTAGTGAGTACGAATCTCACATAATCCTGTATCGTTTGCAGGAAACCTAACGAAGGTTTATGACATCCGCTCCCAAAAAACTTGCTAAGTTTTTCCAGAATGAATAAAGTCAGATCTAATTGTTACTATCAATGCACAATACTATTGAGGTTAATAAGGTTCGGCATATCATAGATGTCAGTGTAATTTTGGACAAACTGCGATACAACAAACAAACAATTAGGTTTCATTAAAGAGTTCAGAAACATTTGACCTATCAAGTCTTTGCATACATCACTAATGCAGCCGGTTTTTGAATACGCGTGCACAGTCTAGAGCTCAGATTTTGACCAATACAGAGACAGATTCAAGTCGACTCACAAGCCATTTTTTACTTCTCGCCTTGAAAGATCTCTACATTTACCCCCTTACGAATACAGACCTCATCTGTTAAATCTAATGACTCACTAATCAACAAGAACTTAGAAAAGCTAAATTAGGGTATCATTATCATCCCTTGGCACCATTAACATAACAGGAAGAGTAGGAGCTTTCTCTAGCAAAATTGCATTTGTCAGTCAAACAAGATGTACTGGACAAGACGGACTACCAACATATCTGTTGTGGTTTATGTCAAACTTTTCATCTAGCTCGTTGTGAATGCTGGTCTCGTTTTTTCTTGTTTTAAATATATGGAGATTTCAATTTACAGAATCTAGTATGGAAACAAAGCTATTCTTCTCATTCAACAACATTTTCTCGATGACCTCATCTTATCTTTCACTACGCTGGCATGACGATTGAAATGAACTTGATTAATTGATTCTCGTTTTCCCGTGGCTTCTCTGTCGATGACTTTGTCATCAAATTTTGTAACCTAGGCTACGTTCTGCTGCCAAAATTGCCTTCAATTTGGCTATCCGCGATTACTTTGCAAGCATCTAGTCCTCTATCTAAAAAAAACTCTTCTGATCTTATGTTAGATCAATCCAATCTCATCTTGTGAAGACCCTCATGTTGCTTCATCTTCCTCCTCTTTTCTTCACACCAACCCTCTAGAATGTCTTGATGAGAACGCCGATGGTTACCCTGATGACATTATGAACCTGTTGGCCGCGTAACTTTCATCGTCTTTTCTTTATTATATTTAACCTCAGCTTCTTTTCCAGCTCTTGTTGGGAATCTGCTTATGTTTCACCCATCCATAAGTCTGACCACCTAAGCTGCATTTTCAAAATCGTCCCATTTCCTTCTTTCTTTGTTCTGAAAAAGTTGTTTACAATAGGTTGCATGATTTCCTTCAATTTTTTCTTGCCGCTGAGCATGATGGTTTCATCTAACGTAGATCTCCCACCTCTAGTCTTATATCATTTGCTACTTTAATGGCAAGTTGACAAACAGAAGAAAGTGGATGTGATCTACACCGACTTTTCAAAAGTTTTTATTACTATTAGTCGTAGATTTCTTCTTGTGAGTTATGGGGTGCCTGGTATTCTTTTGTTTTGGTTTTCATCCTATATTTCTGATCGTACCTGTGCTGTGACTGTACATTCCGTCACCGCTTCCCCTTGTTATTCCAGTGGTTTTTTAGGGGTTGACTCTTGAACCATTATTATTCCAACTTTTTACCAATTATCTCCCTTCCTTTTATTTGCTCTCCCTGTCTTTTGTTTTCTGATGACTTTAAAGTGTCCTTCAATTCTAAAATAATTTTTGTGCTCTGTGCAACTGGTCCTATGTAAATTAAATTACGCTCAACATATCCAAATACCATCAAATATCTTTGAGGTTTAAAATGTCACCCTTAATATATTCCTACTTTTTGTGCGGATGTTCTATTACGGCTACTGATAACTTTTAAGACCTTGCACTGAAAAAAATCCACATGGCGCCCAGAGCTATGTAACATAGCGCATTATTTATGGCCCCATACGCTATATACATAGTACTCTGAGCTATGCAGTATGGCTCCCGGCGCCATAATGTCAAAATCTACATAGCGCGTGGTCTAATGTAACATGGCGCAGCAATTATCGTCCCACACGCCATGTACATAGTACCCTGAGCTATGCAGTATGGCCCCCCCGGGCCATAATTACATGGCTCAGAAATTATGGCCCCAGACGCTATATTACATAGTGCCATGAGCCATGTAATATGGCTTCAGCTATGTTTTCAATTATAACTCGCAGCCATACTGTGTGAGTGGTCGTATAAATGTCAGCAAGTGACATTTGAGTAACATCAATAGAAGTGAGGATTGAAAAAGAAAAAGTTCAAACTTTAACTTCGAATGCAAGACACTGCAATGAAAAAACACATAGCGCCAAACGCCATAATTTGTAAACTTCTGGCACCTTTCGGGATTCTGGTAGCATATGGCGATAAAATTAGTGCATGGCGAAAAGTTTATAGGAGCAGACGCTATGCCATGCCCTCCATGCCATGTACTATAGTCCCCCACGCCATGTACTATAGTCCTCCACGCCATGTACTATAGTCCTCCCCGCCATGTACTATAGTCCTCCCCGCCATTCACTATAGTCCTCCACGCCATGTACTATAGTCCTCCACGCCATGTACTATAGTCCTCCCCGCCATGTACTATAGTCCTCCCCGCCATTCACTATAGTCCTCCACGCCATGTACTATAGTCCTCCACGCCATGTAATATAGTCCTCCACGCCATGTACATGGCGTGGAGGACCATATTACATGGCGTGGAGGACCATATTACATGGCGTGGAGGACTATAGTACATGGAGTGGAGGGCTATAAGCATAGCGTCTGTTCCTATGTACTTTTCGCCATGTACTATGGCATGTGGCGCTATATTTTATCACAATCCCCAAATCGACTATGAACATGGTGCCAGAAATCTATAAACTATGGCGTCTGGCGCTATGTGTTTTTTCAGTATGGTGTGCTCAAATTTGAAATGCATATTGCGCATACAACTGCCAAGGCCTCTTGTTTACCCGGTTTTATCTTTAGATGTTCTACTCCTTTTACTAGCCTCTCTACTTTTCTTCATCTGTTTTATCACTTGTTCGTAGCATCCTAGAATATTGTTATCAATTGTGGTCTCCCCGCTAAAACATATCTTAATTATGCGATAGAATACTTGCAGCGTAGGCTTGTTCTGTGGGTATAGTGATCGTTTGTACTTATTCCAAATTCTTTCATTAGATTCCCGACGAGTGTTCCTTCACGAGTTCTTGCTTGTCAAGCTACTCCACAGCTCCATGCTCTATGATCTTTGCTATAAGCTGAGTTCTTTCAAAATAATCTTGGATTATTTCATTAAGTTATGGATCTTTGAGTCACAGTTTTTTTTTATTTTGTTCTGGATGTAAATTATCTGGAGCTCAAAGCTGATATAAATTTAATAAAAATTAATATGAATTTATATTAGCTACGAGCTTCAGATTAGTGCTGAGTGTACTCCAGATTATTCTTTTAGGTTCATGGAGCTTTGCTTGGTGTCAGGTTATTTGATGGATTAGGTTTGTGAATATCGCCGTACTTAAATTTTTTTCAACTCATAAACATCTTTACTGTTCATGTGCATTTTATATGTGTACTGCAATTGCTTCATATCCATGAGAGTTTTGTTATTTGACTAGCATATACTCGGCTTAAAAAAGTTTTGCATCTATATCTTTTTATCTGACTGAATTTGTCTACAGAAATGCGACTGTGCATAACGACAGGCATCCTATGATGCAGATAAATGGGGAGACCATTATTCTTCATATCTCTGAGATTTTAAACAAAATATTGTCATTCCATTCTACATACTCATAAAACAGCAGGCGACTTTCATTCCTTCCACATAATTTCATGTCATCATTCCCAAAACACAATTCCACTCAACTATGCAACCACCCGATTATATCTTCATGTTTTGTATTAGCTCGTATGTAGGTACGTATTGTCTACTTTTGGTAGTCATGCCATCAATAAGGATAATAAAGTGTTCTAAAGCTTTTGGCAATATGTTTTATCCCACGAGAGCGTAAGTTTATCACTCGTACTGGAACAGTCTAGTAGCACGAAATTTCAACGAGCAATATTGTCCTGGCTGTTAGTTACTCACGTGTTTATTTCACTTACGGTATCATAAATAAGGGAGACTTTGTCGGCACGTCAAAACTGTAAAACGTACAGATATAATCGCGTTGAGATTAAAGGAAGGCTTGCTCCTTCGAGGATTCGGGTACGCGAATTATAATTCACGTCAGGCCCAATCTATTGTGCTCATGCTACCACTCATACTGACTGATTAATTGCGATTTACGAGCGATAAAGCGTGAGTGATAAGCCAACATCTGATCGAAGATGATTATCGGAAATTTGATGTCAGGACTGGTGGATCTGGTAGAAATCATAAAAGCAAGTTAGTACGTACGGTTTTATGTACTGATGATTGGATTGCTTGGTATAAATTTCGTTGTATATAGTATTTGTTCAATTGAGCCCTATGGTTTTCTGGTGGCCAGTAGGGTACGCTATTAGGGTGCGTTAACGGGTTGATGTTAATGATTATTATTAGCGTATATCGACAAGAATTTGGCAGAGAATCTTACTAGAATTTAACCTGATGAAAGTTTTATGCTAACATTATCAGTGTGTTTATGACAAAACATAGATTACATTGCCAGTTCACTTGGGTCAAAACATTCTTTGTACTCTTGCTTACTTGCCCACGACAACATTTTTAGCTTGTCAATGACGCCAAAAATCTGTAATAAGAAAGAACAATCACCGTGATTTGTAGCATATCAAGGAAGCAAAGAATTATTAATTTTTATAAAAAATACTCGAAATAGTCAGTTTTTTTTTTTGAAACATGACTTTATCAGCAATCTCTGTTCTAATTGTCCTGATAGCTCTGTTCTTCTTCGAAAAATAATTATTTTCCATTGCGACTGTCCAAAATGGGCAGTGAGCAATTAAGTGTTTGCTAAGCATACACTGGATTTCACAACTGTCTCATAGCATAAAATTGGTCATTTCCAGTGTTAATGGATGAGCCTGCTTGCAGCTCTTAGGACCATTTAAATATGAAATTTGATTACTCCAGTATTAACTGCCCAAAAGTTACGCTATTGTTTCAACCTGATAGTCAAGACAATAAGACGGTTGTCTGTTTGTTGTTCATCAATATTTCAAATCATTATAACCTCATAAAAACTTTTTTTCGGCTCACGTTTGATGATCAGGGAATTCAATCGAATTATTTGGTAATTTCCGTTTTCCATGGATTTATTTTGAATTAAGTTTTTTTAAAATTTTTTTGGAGAGAATTTGAATTGTATCAAATGTTTGCACCATTTATTTGAGCCGCTAAACATGCGCTTGAACGTCGCTAAACATGCGCTTGAACGTCGCTAAACATGCGCTTGAACGTCGCTAAACATGCGCTTCTAAAGAAAAAGAGAGCCAAGAACGTCTGCCCCAGAATGAATAAGGCTTATTGCACAAAATGAAAAAAAAAATATTTCCATCCAAAAAAAAAACGTTTCATCGCAAATTATTTATATTGCACTTATATGGAATCATTCCGAAATATAATATTTGATATTTTCTGTGAACAGATAGCCGTTGAACCCTCTTTGAAAACATCCTATCACAGGAAATAGAAGTGGCAACGAATCCTAGTGTTTTCAGCGTTATCTTAAAAAGCGCTGGATATAATTGCTTCTTTTTAAGCTATCGGATTAGGCTCTAGCAAAAACTTCTCGCATTTAGTCGTTAGCGCAACTGCAATGTCTTCATGAGATCTTCCGATGCTTATCCTTTCGTTAAAGTTAGGGAACACCACATAATCACAACAAATGAAAAAATGCTTGTGAGCCAACTCGTTCGGAATAGAATGTGTCAGCACACGTGTTGGGTTTTGGTGATTGATTTATTTTGATTGCTTCACTCGTGCGGTATCCATCTCTAGTGTATTGACCTTGACGTGGATCAGCTGTGATAGACTTTTGGCTGATGTGCCAAAAGTGTTATTTATCATTAATGTTGATGATGAGGCTGCCAACAAATCTGCATAGGGCTAACAAACTAAAACAATACTAAGTAACAAGTGTTTTATTTTTCTAAATGTTGAAACTTATGCGAGAGGTAACCCTCGAAATCTTTCCACCCTAGAACTGTCGATGTAGTCATCGGATCAACGTTCTAAGTGTCCCACGTCAGAGTTAGGATATAAGATTTAAATATTTGCAAAATTCTAGCGCACCAGAACCGCAAGAAATACTAATGTTTGGTGAGCAATAGAGGAATCGTACAGATTTTGAGTGTATGTTCTATCAGCTTTATTACAGCCAACCTGTTTCGTAGGCTGTGTACCACTTTGATTACAAGAATGAAATCCACAAGGTGAAAAGGTTTTCAGGGTTACCACTTGCATAAATTTCAAAATTTAGGAAAGTCAAACACTTACTATTTACATACAAATTCGGTTGCTCATGCCATAAAACTGTGAAAACTGCATATCTTGTAACATGAATTAAGAAAATGTTCAGAACTTCCAACACGTTGCCATCACTGCAATTAAAAGTCTTCTACAACTGCTTCCCGCTAGAATAAACCTACCCTATGAATCTCGTTTTCATCTGATAACTTTATTGACAGGTCCAGGGATCGAAAAATGTTTAGAGTTGCCATGCCGAAAATTTCCAGAACTTGGAAAAATAAAACATTGGTTGTTTATTTTCATTGTAGATTTTCGTCATATTTAAGTCAACCTACCCTGCAAATTTTCTTTCGATCCGATGACTGCGTTGGAAGCTATAGAGGCACAAAGAAATTTAGGGTTATCACTCTCAAAAGTTTTCAAATCTTCGAAATCTTTATACTTGATGGGGGTGGGTGAAATCTTAATATTTGGTGGATCTTGCAGTGACAATGAGCATTACCATTTGAAAAATTTATGACAAAATCGCTTACCAAAGATATGGCAAATAATAAGAAAATAGCCATTGCTGATCATGATGATTTTTCAAACACATTCCTACTGAATATTTTCTATGATAAAGTTCATTTACCATTTGAATTTCGTTTTGATTTCATGCCTGCAGTGGAAGTTATAGAGTAAAAGGATTTACATTGCTGAGAAAAACACTAAAATTACAATAGCTGGTAGCTCAAATACTGAGTGAATTTCGTCAAAATTTGGTGTCTTGATCAGAATTTTTAAGGTAAAAAGTAGTTTCTTTTCTAAGTGATTTTTCAGGATGACACCGCTGGCAAATTAATGCGCACATTTAAAAATCGTTTCTATCAGACCTAGCCCTACTCCAGACAATATATTCTGTGAATTTCAGTTGTATCCGATTATTGGGTCGTGAGCTCCTATGAACAGTTCCCGTAGATATATGCAAGAGTTTTTTTTTTTTTTTTAAAATAAGCGAAAATTTTCAAGACAATCGATGATTTGAGGGTTTTCTATTTCAGTGCCTGTCGTAGTTACAGGAATGCCAGCGCGTTCATGAAAAACTACTTAAGTCTACAACTTAGTAACATCATTATGTATGTTGGATAAAGATGTGACAGTTCTATCAAAAGTTATCGCAATTCAATATTTTGAAAATTTTGTCCATCTTATTTTAGGCAAGCAAAAAAATTCCAATATGCTATCATATTCACATTTGCAATATATTTTGAATTAACTTCGCAGACTTATTTTTTTCAAAATTATTATTTTTTTACACAAAACCACAAAAAACACAATCGGTAAAATTGTCTAATGCCAAAATTACACACAAGCGAATGTTGGCGAGCTGAGAGTGTAAATAGTCATCTCGTCTATTATCCCCTGTTTTTCACACATACCAAATCATGGAGGGAAGTAATTTTACACGTTGCTCGACGAAACGTTCGGGGAGAGTGCAATTGCTCCTTAATAGGGCATGCAATCCCGAGATTTCGGGATCTCGGGATCCCGACCCATTTTGGACATTTTCGGGATCCCGAATTTTTTATCGGGACTCCCGAGACTTCGGGATTGATAAAATTCATATAATTAGAAAGCAGAACTTAATACTAAAAGAAATATTGTTTTATAAAAACGGAGGCGGAAGCCAGTTGTAATAATGAATTACAACTGGCGTATAATTACATGCTTAATATCCCACCAACAAGTGTACCCGAAATATCTTCTTCAGCAGCTGCATATATGTGCAGCAAATTCAGGTCTAGTTTAAAATTTGAAACTCTTGACGAATGATGTTTATTAAGAGCATACTTTCAAAACGAATCAGCAGTTTGAACCAATCGATATTATTACTTACCACGTGTTTCATCGAAAAGCAATATTATTTTGTAATTGATATGTAATCAACTAAAAAGAATAATTTATTTTTATTATATTATCGGAGCATCCTTTATGCTGATTAAATTTCAATTCGTTTTTAACTAATTTTATAACTAACTATCATGACCAAATAAGGAGCTTTATTGGACAAGAAGATAAGAAGAAATTAGATCATAAGATTAATTTAGATGCAATTATAGATTAACGTCTTACTTACTAGTACCCATGTACATATGTGCATAAATTTAACATTATAATGAACTAAGTTTCCAGTTTTATATATATATAATTGAAATAAAGTTTTAATTGAGTACGAATAAGCCAATATATCTGTTTAAATTCCCTTAATATAGTTTTTTTTTACAAAATCCCGAAATCTCGGGACTATCTCGGGATCCCGCCAATTCTAATCCCGAATTTCGGGATCTCCATTTCAATCTCGGAATTAATGCCCTACTCCTTAACAGCTATGGGGGACACGTAGTCGAGTTTAGCCAAAATGTGTTAGCAGCACTGTAGCTACGGCAAGCACGCGAAGAGAAAACTTCAAATCATCACTTTCCTCGAAAATTTCCGTTTTTTTTCAAAAGCAATTAATATATAAATATGTTACTTTGTCTACAATGATATAATTTTGAAATGCAGCAGAACGATAAGCCCTCCCCAATTTACTTTTATTTTTAAGACCCGAAATTTATGTTCAAGGGAATATCAGCCCGATAATCAGGTCAGATATGCGCTAGAAAAAATGCAAATCAAAACGGACCTAAAAGTGACAATACTACTGTAACTCATTCAAATGGGAATCGATTTTTCAGGCGATGTACGTGTTTCATTTAGCTCCTCTGGTTACTCAGTTAAATGCACTTACCAAAGAATACGAATATTTGCTCGAAGAGAATATTCTACCCACAAAGCTTTTTATAAGAGGATTTCATTGCTACTCGGACCTTATTAGCACGAGGAACAAAAATCCTTTTCGTGTTACTCGGAATGATAGCAAGTATGAATACAAAATATAATGTAGTGTTGCAGTACATTTTTCTGTATCAAGGTTTGAATAAGTGTATGTAATTCATAGTTAAATTTACTATTCATTTCGTTAATCTTGAGTATGTTTATAGTTTGTAGTAAATTGATTACAAATGTAATCGATTTGGTATCAGATTTATAATCAAATTATTGTTTACTGTTATGAAATGCTTCGCATATTTTCAATGTCAACATACATTTTTAATATATCAATTTTCAGCTTTTATCAACAGCTTAAATGATACAGAAATCAGTAAAAAGTTAAAATGCAACTTCAAGTTTCGCGGAGCCAAAGTAGGCACTATTTTAATGTGGCCCA
>OZ022264.1:66837458-66897458 GCA_963978885.1 Nemotelus pantherinus | reverse complement strand
GCAATTAAATCAATTAAGAGAATTCCTTTCAAAAGTCAAGCGGTCAAAGATTGTTTTTTTTTTTTAAAGTAAAACCGGTGCACAGTGCATCATTTAATACGGCTAGAGAAATTGATGAAAGACTAGACATGTAGGGTGTTAGAGCTGGAGTTAATAAAAATGAAAAATATTCAATGTTGGAGAGCATGAGGTCAAGGATCTTGTTATCTTGTTAAGTCGGAGAAAAGAGGAATACCGTTGTACAGAAGGTACGTTAAATTCACCACAAGTGCTAAAAAACAGATCGTAAATCGAGAAGGGCGTTTAACATGAGATATATAAAGACGCTACAAATAACGAGGGTTCAAAAGACAAGCAGGAATAGACTGCGACACATTCAAAGGGTGGACGGGAATAAAATCAGCGCAAAGTTTCCTGTTGAGACTTATTAGTTGCAAAGTTGCAATTACGGTCGCAGCAGTAAAAGAAATGTAAGTTCCCGAGAGGCAACTAGGTGATCATTTTCAAATAAAACTGTAGCTTTAAAGTTTTCAAGTATGGTCGTCTGGTATGATCGTCACGGTTATTCTGGTAATGCAGAGAAATGAACTAGATTCGAGCATCTCCGGGTGTTTATAGATAGAATATTTAGTCGGTTTTAAAAAATGTTGACCAATGTATGGGGTAGTCAATATTCGGAATCAATGACAATCCAGGTCAGTAGGCTAAGTGTTGCTTGCTCAGCAGGCTAAGTGTTGCAGCAGGCTAAGTGTTGCTATCCAGGTTGGCAGGCTAAGTGTTGCTTGACACAATCAAAAATATTAGGAATGCTCCTAAGCTTTTTACAGACGGATCAGATGAAATCGATGGATGGAGTTTTCATCATAGTTTGATGATTTCGTAAATTGTGAAGCTGCTCAATAGCAATCGTAGAAGCAGCCGGAGACTGAAAACGATTAGATGACTGTTATTGCTGTCGTTTTCTAAAAGTCTCCAGATTTTTTTGATGACGATTACGCGTCATGACAGGAGAGACAGTTAAAGTTCTAAGAGACTCATCATAGACTTGCAAGTTAACAATTGATGAGATGTTCGATGAGGGAAAAGGCATTTTGATTTCGGAAATTCTCATCTGCTCCTTAGCTTTGTTATTGGGTACATCAAACTTTTCACATAGATTCGCGAAAGAACTTTCCAGCTTGCTGATGGTGTCGGCTGCGGAGTCTGGTAACAAATGTAGCCATCGAATTTTTTCCGCATGGTTCTCGTATTGGTTCTCCAGTATAAACCAGAGTTATTTGTGGCTACGGTTTCAGCATCATTTGGTACGTACAGGGAAAATTCAAATATCTTTATGTACCAAAAAAAGAGCTGTGTCTTTTTAATCGATGCAGGATAATTCGGCGCAATCCAACATTTTAATTGATGTTCTAGCAGGCTAATTTATCGGTTCTGTTTACTTGAGGGTAGTATTCTCAACTACCACTCATTCCCACGTTAAGAAAATTTTCATAAGCTTTTTTTTCGGTTTCAAGTTACCCAGTTTGTTTTAAAATGCTACATTGAGTTAACAAGAAAATTTGTTTTCTCTCACTCAATCAAAAGCTGATCAGGATGAAATAGTTAACATATTGATTTCGATGAAAATGAGTCTTAAATTGTGGCTTAGCTTTTTAGTTCTTGACAGGATCTAGTAATTTAAGCCTCAGACTCAAACTTCAGCTAAAGCTCAGAATAAATTTCACTTAATTGCCTGTAAATGCCAAAAATTATACCTGCAAGAATGAAGGCATTACATTTTACCTTAAGGGCAAAAGGATAAATAAATTAGTATTCTATTAATCCGCCTGACAGAAGTACAACTGTGTAAAATCGCGTTCGTACACGGAAAATTTACTCCGTATTATTCTACCCAAATCCTTTCTTGCCCTAATCATCCAATAGAATCTTCTAAAATCATTTAAAACTAGTAGTGCATTAAATTGAAAATGTCACTAGAATATGACAACTTTTTGTTAATTTATAGCGAAGATTGAGCCACATTCCAATAGCACAACGGAAACACTAAACCGTAACAGGCTTTGAAATATGAGTCTCTGAGAGTGTGTAGCACAAAAGCGCTGGCAAACGACTGCAGAATGTATAGGAATCTATTCAACTGTATATTATTGAATAGACGGTCAATATTTAACTCTATACAGGACGATGAAACGGTTCGCAGAGCATACCGTGGGAACGAATGGACAAATATTTCACAAAAATACCAGATGATGGCATCGTAGTTGAATGAATTTCATGAAATGATGTCAGAATATTATTGTGCAACTTTTGGAGCTCGGATTGAATGGATAAAAAGTTTTCTTAAGATTTTTGACATAAAAAAGACTTGTGAGTTCAAAATGATTGATTTAAAAGACGACCATTTGATTATTACTGCTAGTATCTCAGATTAAGTTTGGAATATTTTGGTACTTAAATTTCGATGAGGGGTTTTTGAAATCAGACATTAATTTATTTTTTTGACTACCGAACGTTGATATCTTTGGAATTTTTGATAAAAATATGAGTTCAGCTTCTATTAAAATACATCCGAAGCGCTTGAGTAAAATGATATTTGTTTTTCCTGCAAATGTTATATGTGTCATTGCAAATTTTATATGTGTCTCTTAACACCACCTCAAACACTTTTCGCCGCAGTTTTGGCTCCCAGACTGATACTTGAACTGGTATCAATGCAAGCATTGCTTGTCAAACTAGAGATCAAAGCAGTCCATTCACTGACACCACTACGCCAGCATCTAATAAGAAGCACACCCCTTTCGTAGCATCAAAGAAATTGTCAACTAAAGCAAGAGGAAAAAACGAAAACAATCGAAGAACACTACAACTACAGAACTCTCCCGTCTTGTTCCCAATATCTGAACGACTGGCGAGGAAAACAATAAAACAATGTTTATTCTTGCGGAAACCAATATGATAGGAAACGAGATTTCAAATTCCCCCAGTGTAGTTACTTGTGATCAAACATTTGGATCATCACCTGATAATGCAGACAAAACACCCGTTATTGCAAGCGTCACTAGTGTTGGTCACACTTTTCTTGAATGGAAAGACATCAATGACAATATAGGGCTGCCGTACAACAAAAGTTCTATTAATATCCCACCTAGCCGAAGACACGACAAGTGATGATCTCTTAGCAAATGTCAACAGTATTCTCCACTACACTTAAACGTTTTCCCCGGCCAATTATATAATCCGTATGAAAATTGGGAGCCATCAGCGTGTGTCATCATTCAAAATCATCATTTTTGAGTGGTGCTTCTATACTATCACATGCAGCAGTTACTGGCCTTCTTCTCGCACTATTTGGGAGTTTGTTCCTAAGAATCAACATTGTGGCATGAATACGTCAGGCCATAATTCAAAAAACGAGCAAAAGAGGTCTCGTTGTACTACGCCAAAGTAGGGGGTCTAAAAGTAATAATTTGTCCGTCACTTCATCAGTATTCAATTTCAATTTTATCATTGGCTCAATTTTATCATTCGCTTAACTGAAACCTGGCGGTGTGAAAACTGCAATGACGCAGACCTATTCAAGAGTAACTTTGCTGATTTTTGCCATGACTGCTATCTTGGTTGTCCCGATGCTCCTGTCAGCGGTGGTATTCTACTCTCTGTAAAAAAAAGAGCTGCCAGTATCCCGACTTGATATAACTGACACTAATGATCTTGAATACGTCTGCATCATACTAAACTTTGATCAGAGGTGTATTTTTGTGGCAATAATATACATCCCACCATCCGCGCCAAGTTCCACATATGATTTGGCGCACAACCTGACCGATTATATTTGCCGTATAATAGAGCCCACTGACGATTTCACTCTTATGAAAGATTTCAATTTATCGCATGTAAAAAGGTGACTCTCTGACGATAGTGAACATTACCTTCCTTCGTTCAACAACGAACGTGACACTTACTTCATTGGCGCCGTGCTTTCAACTGGACTAAAGCAGATTAACTGTATTCACAACTCAAACGGACGACTTTTGGATCTAATTTTTTCGAGGATTTCTTCGGATGTCTCGATTCATCAATGCTGGTCTCCTCTATTTGCTGAATCTACTCACCATGCAGCTCATCATATAGCTTATCAAAATAATGATGATATGCTCACTGAGTCTAACTTTGTCAATTTGTACAATTTTATTCGGTTGTGAATGAATCTGACATAAACGTTGCTACTAAAAACGTTCATTCTATCTTATTCGGTTGCTTTGTTCGCTTTGTACCTTTGAGTTACTCTGCACTTTTAAGGGGGAGGGACACTTAGAATTTGGAGAAAATCGATTTTATTTTCTTTACATTTTCTAAAAGTAGCATATTTCAAGAACATTCTCTGCCAATTTCAGACGAATCCGACAATTGTTTATGGAGATAAATAACTTTGAATGAAGTCGCATGTTGTAAAAGCATTTTTCTCGAAAATAAAATTTTGAATTTCAACAACCGCCATTTTTCGACAAATCAAAATCTGCCAAAGTGCTTCGTCCATCCGGAGCACTATGTAATTAACTAATAATCCCCGATTTTTTTATATTTCGGATGATCTAGTGACAAGCTACAGTGATCACGGCAAAACAATTTTTTTTTGGACCCCTCGAAAATTTACTCTATTTCGACTAATTTTCAGCCTTGTTCCTTGAAAAAATTATAATAGCTTCTACAAATATATTTCTTTCAAGTAAAAGAGCATTTGCTATTTATTACTTTAATGTGTGTCTTAAAAAAAATCCTGAAAAAGAGCTTTTTTTGGACGTCCCAAGTGTACCTGAGCCCTTAAAACGCTTTCCATGGATCAAACCAAAGTTAATCAATCTCAAGAATTTGAAAATTAAGGCGTCGAAAGTGTACAACTTGTCGCGTCTAGAAAATGACTATGAAATTTATGAGGAATTATGAAATAGATTCGTATCTGAAACTTTATCTGTATATTGCAACTATATGGAGGAGCTAAGGCTGTCTTTCATAAGCCATGCTAAAAGTTTTTGGAGTTTTGTAAATTTAAAAAGGTACCATGACGGATAATTTTTTGCTCTTTTAATTCTAACGGTATGGTCATTAATAGCCTTAAGTTATCAATAATTTGTTTTTGCAGATTACTTCTAATCTGCGTATAGGACACCTCTCCGGGACTTCGACATAACTAATTTCAATTTTTTAATGGACTACCCTAACACGATGTGGCGAATAAAAGACCTATACATCGCAATTGACACTATTTTAAAGCACATACACTGCAGGCAAAAAGTTTAAAACCACATCGCAGAAATGAAGCACACTTAGATTTATAAAACTGCAAGTACCTTTTATTACAGTAATTGCCTGTTTTTAGGAGGGTTGCTATGAAGGTATTTCAAATGTACATGGGATTTCCAAATTCTCAGTCAGAGTAATAAAACACGCTGGGTTTTCCCACTTCAAAGACGTTAGGTGTCTACAATTTTTTAAAGTCATTAAAATAAACCTTTGAAAATTCTGGGAATATGGATTTGAAATATTGTGAAATTCCTATAAATAGGTACCTTATCCTCAAAGTATGTAATTTGTGAGTTTTTGTGCTGACAAGTAATACGGATTGTTATTTTCAGCGAATTTTATACCGTGCACTTGTGATATTTAGTTGTTGGTACTTTTTAGCAAAGTTTTGGCAAAATGGAAAAAACGCTCAGTATTAAGCCGGACGTTAGAAGTGTGACTGTGGCGCTTCATAAACAAGGAAAGTCAGAACGAGAGATCAGTAATGAAGTAAAAATTTCAAAGAGTGCTATACATAATGCTATCGTTAAATTCAAGGACAGTGAAAGCTATTGTGATGCTATAAGGAGTGGACGACCCAGAGTGACAACAGTATCACTGTATAAGACTCTAGTGCTTATGAGCAAAAGGGATCGAAAGTTAACTGCTCCGGAAATTCGAGCAGAGTTCAACGCGGGACATTCAAAGTCCATAAGCTTGTCAACTGTAAAAAAATCGTCTAAGGGAGCTGGACTCGTGGGGCGTGTAACAGCCAGAAAACCTCTGCTTCGAAAAGGTAACAGACAAACGCGGTTAGAGTGGGCACGAACTCATAGCCAGTGGACAATTGAAGACTGGTCACAGGTGCTTTGGACAGGTGAATCAAAGCTTAAAGTTTTTGGCTCCAAACGGAGGGTTTATGTCAGGCGATTTGCTGGAGAAAGAATGGCCGCGAACTGTCTAGTACCAACAGTAAATCATGGAGGTGGTTCTGTTATGGTTGGCGGGTGCTTTTCGTTTGCTGGAGTGGGTGAATTAGTTCGAATTGATGGCACCTTAACTAAAGAACGTTACAAGGATATCTTGCAGAACACGGCCATACTATCAGGTTTCCGGTTAATTGGGCGAAATTTCACCCTTCAACAGGATAATGACCCCAAACACAGTTCTTAATTATGCAGACGATATTTAGCTGAAATGGAGAATGATGGAATACTATTGAATATGCTCTGGTCCCCACAATCACCTGATTGTAGCCCAATTGAATTGTTATGGGAGGAATTAGATAGAAGGGTACGTGAACGCTGTCGGACGTCAAAGCAACACTTCTGGGAGCTTCTTCAAGAAGGGTTGAACAATATCTCCCAAGATACTGTAAGAAAATTTATTGAAAGAATGCCAAGGATTACTAAAGCAGTAAAAAATGCCAAAGGAGGATATTTTGATGAATGTAGAATTTAAAGTAGAAAAATATTCTTCTTGTTTATTATAAATTTTGACTTGTAGACTAGAAAAACAATAAGCTGACATTTGACAATTACATAAAAAGGAATCAATTACATTTTATCTAGAAAAAAATAAATTCTAACTACCATGAAAACTTTGTTTATTTTCTCGATTCCTAAGTGGTCTTAAACTTTTTGCCTGTAGTGTATCTCGTCTTGAGAATAGTTTTCATACTTTGAAGCTATAGTTGCCGTTTCCTCTCTAAGGCATTTACTTCGACTTGCCAATATGGCTTTATTAAAAGTGAATCTACCACTACTAATCTTTTACAACTTGCAAAGCTAATCATCCCAGCAATCGGAGAAGGTAAACAAGTTGACTGCATTTACACCAATCTTACGAAGGCTTTTGATAAGCTGAATCATAATATTCTCAAATGTAAATTACATCTTCTTGAATTCCCTAACAAATTTATTGACTGGATTAATTCTTATCCCACAGATCGTAAAAAGCACGTTCGATTTCGCGGCACTCTCGATCCAGCAAATTTTTCTAATTGGTGCACTCAAAACAGTCTTTCACTAAATATTGACAAATGTTCAGTTATAACTTTCTCCCAAAAATCATGTCCCATTAATTTCAATTACTTTTTAAATGACACTCTATTAACCCGATCCAGTAAAGCTCGTGACTTAGGTGTACTATTAAAGTCTTCACTTTTAATGACCACATTGGCTCAATAATAATAAAAGCCAACTGTGGACTTGGCTTCTTAAATAGACGGTCTAAAGAATTCAATGACAGTCGCATAACAAAAATCCTATTCTCCTCTCTCTCTCTGTTGGAATATGGGTGCTTGATGTGGTCTTCATATTATAAGGGCCATATAGATTGCATTGAGTCTGCCCAAAAGGGATTCTTAATTTTTGTTCCTTGTTCTTTCTGCTGATCTGATCGTTTTCGCTTATCTTCTTATGAAAACCGCTTGCAATAATTGACAATGTACACTAGATCAGATTAGATTAGAAAAGATTTTATTTTAAGTTTTCTTTTGTACATTATTAATCTAATTTACGAGTAAGTACTATTTACAATTAAAAAAAATTACTTACTAGCGGCTATAATATTTTGGCCTGCTGGCTCTTGATTGTTTTATTTTTATTTATGTATATCTTTTGAGTTTTTCTTTTAATCTTACACGCTAATTATCATACCCAGCCGTGTACAGTGGCTGGGATTATCCTAGCAATAGCCACTTAAAATCTACTTTATGCTATGACTTAAGTCTAACTTATGCGTAACTAAAACTAATTTAGCCTAATTAGACCTTATTCCTTATCCTAGGTCTTACATCTAGCCTGTTCTATTCGTTGGGAGGCCTACATAATTAAAAAGCGCATCCATGAGCTTTCGCTGACACGCTATTTTCGCGGGGCTCATAAATGGCTCATTAAAGCCACCTGTACGCCCAAGTGACCGTATCAATCCGTTCTCATGTCCATCTGTCAGCCCGTGGAATCTTGTTGTCAATTCTACAGCCCGGTCCCTAAGTGGCTTCAGTCCCGACTCCTCATACAGTAGAAGGTTCTTCGGCCACTTTTTACTCACCGGGTTGTAGAGCCTACCAGTACAGTAGCGGAGGATTCTCCTTTCGAATGCCTCCGCTTCTGCCAAGGCAGTTTTGGATCAGGTAATCCAGAATAGGGAAGGATAAGTCAGGATAGGCCGGATCTGGTAGCAAATGGACTTAGCTCTGGTGGTCATGCCCATCTTTTTGGCAAAAAGAGGTCTGATGCGTTGAAATGCCGACTTAGCAGCTTTGATTTTATGCCGCACATAAGGATTAAACTTCAGGAATTCGTGGTAGTCAGAACCGAGGTACTTAAGAGATGAGATTGGAGTAATCTTAGAGGTTCCCAACGAGACAGCGAGTTTTTTGGCCCTGTTGCGGATTGTTTGAGATCCCCGATACTTAGAAGACAATGTACACTCTTGAGACTTGACACGAAAATTTCAAAGCTCTAATCGTTGCGAAGTTACTCTATGGAAATGTGAGTTCTGAGTCTTTGTTATCAAAATTGAGTTTTCATGTTTGGCTTAGTGAGCGTAAACATCATAGTGGCTTATCCATGCCGTTTCATAAAACCAATTATGGATTAAATGAACCAATCTGGGCAATAACTTGAATTTTTAGCTCGGCGTATTAAATGTTTGACTTTATTCATACCGTTGAAATGTTCAAGTGTCGGCTTACCCGACCGATTAATTGCTCTAAATAATTTCATGCATGTATTTTTTAGTAATTATTTCTTTGGTCGAACTGCTAATGAATAAATAAATAAAAAATAAAATGACATACATATTACAATATACCTTACCCACGTTGGGCGCTAAATCATCGACTCTATGCTTTCACACTGCTGACCATCCGTTATTATGTGATATTATTCATGTAGGAGATTTCACAGATTTCGTACACAGATGTTAACACATATGCTATCACATACGTACACAGATTTTTCAAGTCCATGGTGATTCATATGCCCCAAAAAAACGTTCTAAAGCAAGTAGTAAAAATTACCATTACCTACAGCTCTCAGCCACCGAACTGAATACTCAATGTTTGCGCATCATCCGCATGCATCCTTAAAATTTCACGAACGTCATCATATCGAATACTGAAGATTCAAATATGTAATGAAATTGATAAAAATTTATTCACTTTTACAAAAGTGGTAACCGTTACCAAGTGCGGTGTTGACACCACGCGTTTATAATACAACCATAAAAGTGCATGAAATTGAGCCGTAAAGATTTTATCCTTTCAGCAGTTAAGTGCACACTGATAACATTTCAAGCTGTGGATCTAGCCCTGAGACTCCACACTCGTATTCACACACGCCCATAAAGCCATAATAAAGTTGAAGAGGTCGACGGGTCAGTGAGGAATTAACGCGTGGAAAGACAGTATTGGGTTAGGCCAAAAAGCTGTAATACAGGTATAAGTGTTTTGGCTTATGCGGAAAGTATACCAGCTAGAATTTGTGATACATTAAATCGTATTACGAAAACGATTTAAATTTGGGTCAGGTTACGGATAACACTCACTCATTGGTAGCTTTTTATGAGATTTGGGTGCCTGGCATTTTGATAGGGATTAGTATAGCAATATTTATAAGAAATTACCATGAAAATATGAGATCAAAGAGAAAATGAGGTTTAGATTTGAAATTGTATTTTTTTTGGGTAAATCATTAATTCGAAAAACCTAAATTTCGATTTGATTTATTAGAATTTTATCGAATCCATGTTGAAGGAAATTGATTTTCCTCTAAAACTGCCGTGTTATTAAGAGCATTGATGACTACAGTGAAGTGAAAAATATCAGTTATAGCCTTGCGGGAAAAACAATACTCTATAAATATTTCTATCCGGAACTATACAATTGAGAAATACTGCAGTTTGCATATCGTTGAATCACTAACATGAAAACGACCATCTCTTTCGAATAGCATCAATTCATGCAAAACGAGATGCTTTACATTTCAATTACCCTGGCATTCTAGGACACTGATATCAATCACTGGTAGACCAGAAGGAATGTGTTTAAGATATATTCTGTCTTATCGTACGGAAACACGAGCAAGATGAATCTTTTTCCAATAGATGTTTATCCATGTAAATGTCCACACAAACATTCATACACACAGTTCGACTAGCATCGTCAGTTCGTAGACGAGATAAATTGATTTGGATAATCAAAAGCATAAAAACCCTCATTGGTTCATTCGTTCGATTCCTTCATTTGGAAGAAGACAAGACACTTTAGTGTTTCGGCGAATGTATTAAGTTTTTCTTCGGTTCCGTAGCTAAGGAAACTTGAAAGAAATAATGGGGAAAAAAATTCGGAAAAGCTGCCAAACTTCGGTTGTTTCTGTTTTTGCTTGTTTTCGTTGTAAACTTCAATATTTCACGAGGAAAGTTGTTATTGAGTGAAACGATGACGTTCATAGACGGAATGGAATTATTATTTTGACCCTTTTCAAAATCAATTTAAAATCACGAACCGGGAAAAAACTTATTTGCAAAGTGTGTGCTTTGGCACAGTAGTTTTGAGGATATAAGCCAAAAATAATTTAATTGATATGTTTTCGTTCGATGGAGAGTCGGTGTGAAAATGACGGTTTCAGTAAGTCGTATGCTATTGCTTGGGAGGAAAAGTAGATGGCGGACTAATGTCTGGGTGGATGAGGGTTGTGGATGAAAATTGTTGAGTAAGCAAATGCAAATTTAGCCATCTATTTAAAAAAATACTTTTCTCATGAGTTACAGATTCCATAAATTTTGACCAATACAAGAAGAAGACCTTATGGTGCCACCACCAAGCACAATAGAGGTGCGAAAAGCCATAAGTTGGCTGAAATTTAGCAAAGCCCTTGGAGCCGATAGCATACCAGCTGGAGGGCCCACATTATAACAAGCAATTCAGGAAATTAAACTGCACGTACGGAAGCATGAAGAGATGCCAGAAGACTGGCGCAAATTTATAATATGCCCGATAAATAAGAAAGAAGATGTGACTATGTGCAGCAACTATAGGGGTATAACATTGCTGAGTACCTCCTATAAGATACTCTCCTCTATCCTGCAACAATGGATAGCCCCATTTGCTAAAGCCATCATCGGACATTTTCAGTGTGGATTGTTCCCAGGCAAATCAACAATTTACTCTCAGGCAGGCAATAGAAAAATGTCTGGAATTCAACATTCCACTCTACCATCCATTTATAGACTTTAAGACCACCTATGATAGCATAGCCAGGGTAGAACTGTATAAAGCCATGAACAAATTCAACATCCCAAGCAAACTGACACGATTGTGTAGGTTGACCATGACCAATCTAACAAGCCAAGTTAAAATAGGTGGATTGCTATTCAGATGCCCAATAGGCTAGGACAAGGGGAGCCCAATAGGCTAGGATAAGGGGATGATCTGGCCTGCCTCCTCTTTGACCAGTCGTTAGAGAAAGCAATTCGAGACTCTGGCACGTCAACGAGAGGGATTATCGTTACCAAGTCCAGCGAGGTACTGGCTTATGCAGATGATATATACATAATTGGAAGACCAGAACTAGCTGTACAAGAATCCTTCATCCAGGTCGAGCGAGCGGCACAAAAACTGGGACTGCACATAAATGAAAGAAATGCAAAGTACATGGTACCAGCATCTGCAGGAAGAACACTTTGAGTTGTTCTAACCTTCAGGATGGTTGAGCATGAATTTGAAGTAGTGCCATTTTTAAACTACCTTGGCTCAATTGTAGCAGTCGATAACAAGATGCAGGAAGAACTACGCGGGTGGCTGCTCAAATCCAACAACGCCTACTAGAGTCTATCAAGACTCTTCAAATCCCGAAATCTCACCCGAACATCAAAGTTCCTGCTGTACAAGACCATGGTCCTGATATTACTCACTTATGGATGCGAGACTTGGGTGCTCAGCAAAAGGCACTCTGACCTCTTAGCCGCATCCAAAATGCAAAAAAAAAGTAATGCGGAGAATCGTTGGCTTGATATGTGAAGGAGACGGTACAACATGAGTTGTATGCTATTTACCTAGAAGCATATATAATTACTAAGATAAAGTTCGGTAGACTTCGGTGGGCAGGACATCTAGCTCGAATGAGCGAAGAAAATCTTGCTCGGAAAACCCTTTGTAGCAAATTTAACGCCAGACGACAGTGTGTGATACCTTGACTGTGCTGGGGGGATGTCATTGACCAGGACGTTTGGTACTTAGGGGTGCCCAATTGGATGACATCGGCTTTGTTAGCAAATTCAAAACCGAACTCCGGTTGTAGTGTCGATGATTATGAGTTACAATTCAAAAGTGTTTTTGGAAATGTGGATTCCCTGGAAATTTGAGCGTCAAAAGCCAAATCGTTAGTGACGACAGTTCAAATGTTCCACAAGGCTTTCAAAATTTGGCAGAATTTGATCAATTTGTGTCGAATTGCTCGCGGAAGATTAGGAAGATGTCTTTTTTAAAGTGGTTTTGTTAGTTCAGATAGTGAATCCAAATCGCAGTATTAAGACGCAGAAGATAAAGTTCGTCAATAGAATACTAAATCTATTATCACAATAATCAAGGAAATACGAAAGATCAAAGCTCTCAAGGAACATAATAACCTCAAAATTTGAAGAAGAAAAATAAATGATTGCGAAGTTTAAATAGAGCAGTCACATCTTACAGGCACAAAGAGGCAAACTTCCATGTCTTTTTAAATTTTTAAATTAAACATGTTTTTATCTCGAAAATATAGCATTTGTACAACAATCACATAAAAAAAACAATATTTTTTACTTTATTTAATACACAAAATAAAAATAAATACACAAAATACGTTCATAATAACTATGTAACTATAAATTATAGTAACTCTTGATGAAAACAAAGTTTAGGGAAGATGTCTTTATCGTTCTTTTTTGAACCTTTAAAATCCAACGACCAGTGAAATGAAACCAGTTTTTTGCAACGCTGATATAGTCTGATTTCAAGATTTCACCATACTTATTGAGTGCATGCAACATTGGCGGCAGAACACCAAATTGTAAGCAATTGTGTTGCCTAAGTAAAAGCGAAAACGGTGAATAAAAAAAGTCTCAGTATGTGAAAATTGTCACAAAAAGAATGAGCGCCATGAACTGGTTCACGAAAGGAAACTTGGTTGCTGAGAATAAATTCAACCATCTTTCAGGAACAGAAAATAAGCCAAATTTTCAAAAAACTCTAGCGCATACGATGGATTTCTCATCCGCAACTCACAAACAACCAATTTCACTTTGCCAATAGTGAATAATTGGTGCACTTGCTGCGCGGTATTAGAAGCAAAAAGTCATCTGAGGATCACAATCATATCGGGGATCACAACCATCTGCAATAAGACCAAAAAAATCGCTGTCTTTTTCGGAACTTCTAGAACTACTCCTAGTCCTACATTGCACTACCTTGGAGTAGACATGCATGAATTCTTGAAATTTAACCACTATGTTCGACATAGAATTCAAGTAGAAAGGCCCGCATTTCAGCGCATCAAACATCTTTTCGCCAAGAAAATGGGGGTGACGAGAAAGGCTAAGTCCATTTGCTATAAAGAAAAACTCCTTCGGCCAATCCTGACATACGCATCCCCGTCCTGGATTACCTCTTTCAAATCTGCGATGTTAGGAGCGAAGATGTTCGAATGGAGAATTATGCGCTTCCATACTGGCAGGTTTTACAACCCGGTAACTAAAAAGTGGCCGAGGTACTGTCTGCTATGTCAGGAGACAGGACTGGAGCCACTTAGGGACCGGATTGTGAAACTGACGACAAGGTTTCACGCACAGATAGAAGGACATGCAAAGTGACTGATCCAGTTTATCGGACGCACAAGCTATTTATGCGTCCGGCGGAGATAGCCGGACAACGGCGGACGGTTACATCGGAAGTTCGACGAATCGGAGAGAATAATTATGACCTAGGTTAAGTCTAGGTCTAATTAGGCTAAGCTAATTGTAGTTAAACATAAGCCAGATTCAGTTTAGTAAATTATATGTGTATAGCTAAGTCAACCCCACGTATTGTACTACCTCGGTAATATTTTATAAGTGTAAACCGAAAAATAGATTAATGAGAAAAAAAATCAACATTCAAAAAGAGCCAGCAGGTCAAAGTAGAATAGCTGCTAAATATAAGTTCTTTTATGTTAAATACCCCTTAAGTTAAACAACCTATGTACAAATTATTGAATAAAATTATTATTATATTAAATAAATAAAAACTAATTTTCGAAGGAAAGTGGAGAAAATATATAATTTCGTTTAATAATTTGCTTAATAATTGGAACCACACCAGATACATAGTGTTAAGATTCATTCATTCATTCATTAACATAATCATTTCTTCAAAACATCAAAATTTGTACATACAAAATAGATTCGTAATACATTTTTCTGATGCATTTTAATGTGCAATGGAATATGCACATGCATATGCATTCCAATAGTCTAATTTCACATTGTCGTGTAATTTTATTAAATTCAATGCAATGCAATGCTTATCAAAAATTCAAGTTAATTCAATTGCAAATATTTTGCTGCGTAAAGAAATTGTATCTATACTCAGGTAGATGTAATTCGATAAGTTTGTTGCATGTGAAAAATTATTTTGTAGAAATCTTAGAATAAGCAAAAATGTACGAAATAAATTTCAATAAAAAGGTGGTAGACAGTGCAGTCGATCGCTCAGTAGCCAGAAGAAAACAAGTGTTTTATTCAATTAATTCTTTAATCATTACTTGTTTTTAGGTAACGCTGATCCGCGAACGGAATTTCTAGTTAAAGTACTAGAAATTCCTCACTCCTGTTGACGCTGATCTACGATTGAAATTACTAGTTCAAGTGCTAGTAATTTCTCACTCCCGGTTAGTAGCCAAAGATTAGAAAATTCGGACTTGCTAGTTTAAGTGCTAGTAATTCCAATTTTAAAGTAAGGGCTACAACCGAAGCGACTCAGAAACGCCTGAGTAAACACATAGCATATAAAAATTCAATTGAGCGCATTTCTCAGTGTAAAAGTGGTGATGACTACATTGGAGTCTTTTCAAACAAAAAGACTTTGAGAGTTGCCGAAAATTGCAATACTGTAGAAATTCAAATAGTTGCTGCTTCTTGCTCTCATATGAAAATTTTGACGGTAATACCTCTTGGTGCAACAATGTCAAAATGACCAGTTCATAGTGCAGCCACACTAATAGTACATAAATTCTGCTTTGCTTGAGACCAACTTACTGAGTGAATTTTATTTTGATTATATTACCAGCGCAGCAAATGTGTTAAAAGATTATATTAGTTGCGTTTTTTGTACCTTTATCGAGAGCTGTTTAGGGTGGGCAGCATTGCAAACAACAACTGTTGTATTCAATGTCAAGAGCTTGATTCAGTCATGTTTCTGCTTACTATGATGTTTAAATTATACATATTTCAAAGTTGTTTTTACCAATGGCCGAAGAAGAACATTAGTATTAAAATCACTTTGGCCAAAACTTCATATTTCTATACATATATATATATATATATATATATATATATATATATTTTGTTTTTTTTTGTTTTTTTTGTTTTCCTCCTTCCTTCCACTCTCTCCATCACTCAATCAAAATGCACGGTCCGTGTGCATCAAATCTCCTCAATATTATTACTTTTGTACTTCCCAGACAATAAAATATTAGTATAAGGGAAAGCACTTCATTATACACTATCGTCTTCAGATGATATCGCCTATTTCTTGTCGTCAAGACTTATGCCTAGAGAAAAGTTTAGAATAAACTCTGGTTGGCGTCTTCGTTATCTTTGTGTAAGGAATGATCTTAGATTTTCCTTAAATTTAACTAAATTTGCTGATTTTCTTACATCCTCTGGTAAGGTATTAAAATAAGCCAAAGACTGTTGCACTGGATCCATTTTCAAACGATCTGTCCTAGCTTTTTTAATCGCAAGGTTATTCGCCCATCTTGTGGCTGTCTGAGTTATTTCTCCAACATTTCTTACAACATATGGCCATTTGAGTTTTTTGTTAAGTATCTTGAATATCAGCTTTCCTTGTTCAAGACACATTATTTGTTGTATGCTTAGTAGTCCTGTTTCACGATACACATGTAAGCTTGGAGTCAAAGTTGGCATTTTGTACATAGTCTTGATAGCTTAGTGATTAGTCTTTCGATCAGATAAATATTTTGTTTTGATGTTTGCTTCCACAAAACTGCTCCATAAGAGATGTTCGACAAAATAAAAGCATTGAATATGTCTAGTTTGATGTTGAGAGATGAAAAATAATATTTTTTTTAGGATTCCTATCATAGGCGCTACTTTAAGTCTGATGTTATTTATATGTTGTAGCCAAGACATTTTCTCATCTAAAGTTAGTCCTAAGTATCTAATTGACTTGACCTTTTCCAATTGCATTCCATTGATTTGTATTGATAGATTAATTTGCTGCTTGTTTTTTTGTTGGAATACTAAATATTTAGTCTTTCGGATGTTTATTATTAATTTACTTTGTTCTAGCCAATTCCAATATTTTCCTATGTCATCATTTATATTTTGCTGGAGAATTAATTCATTTTTACCGGAATACAGCAGTAGTGTGTCATCAGCAAATAAAACTATTTTTCCCAACAGATAAATGTCCTGTACTCTGTTAATGTACAGTAAAAACAGTAATGGCCCAAGGATTGATCCTTGAGGAACGCCGATGTTTATAGTGCATTCCTGACTTTTATGCATATTGTTGGTTGTAATAATACGCCTGTTGAAGAGATAATTCTTCATCAGCAGCTTGAAGTTGTGATGGATTCCGTATAATTCGAGCCTCTGAAGCAGGATGTCATGGTTAATGGTGTCAATGGCTTTTTTCAGATCCATGAAAATTGCCGCTACATAGTCGCCCCTATCCAATCCACTGTTGATAAAATGTACTGCATCTAACGTTGCTGCTAGTGTACTACTGTTTTCTTGAAATCCATACTGGACTGGTGTCAGTATTAAGTTAGTCATAATAAATTGCAGCAATTGTTTTTGAATGGCTCTTTCGAATATTTTACTTAGGACACTTGTGGCAGCTATTGGGCAATAATTTGATGGCTCTGCTGGATCACCATCTTTGAAAATTGGAGTGATTTTCGCTAGTTTAAGGCAATCGGGGAATGTGCCAGCTGCTAGGTGTTTATTTATTATTGTAGTTAGAAGCTCCAAAATATGATTTTTCAGCAATTTAATATCCTCCGATGTTATACTATCCAGACCGGGAGAAACCTTTTATTTAAGGTTATCGATTATTTCAGATATTTCAACAGGATCAGTGGGGCGTAAGTGAATTGAAGTGAACATATTAGGCTCAATATAAAAACTCGAGCGTGATGAAAGATACAGTTGCTCGGTGACTAATGTTCCAATGGTAGCGAAGAAGTTGTTTAACTGCTGTGCTACTTCTTCGGGGTCTGTAATGGATGTTCCATTTATCAACAGTTCTTCTATGCGCGTTGATGATTTGTTTTGTTGTTTAGACAAAAGCTCATTTACTAGTTGCCAATATCTGGAGGTATTTCCGGCTGAAGCTTCAAAATTATTCCTGTAGAAATGTTTTTTGGCCTCCATAATAGCTCGATTCGATTCCTTCTTCATAGCTAAATAGATCTGCTTTTTGGACGTGGAGTTTGGATCCGCTTTGTGTTTTTTGTAAGCAATTCGTTTTTGATTTGAAACATCAATTACATTCTTAGTGATCCAAGATTGTACTCGTACACGAACTTGTTTCGTTATTGTTGCTTATTGTTATCTTCTTAATCAGCTCATCAAAGTCGGAAGTTGGAGACCCTCGAAGACTATCTATGAAGTGCCTTAAGAAATCTTTATGATTGGTTCTGCTCATCGAATTTTTTTGAGGCCGTATTTTGGCTTTGACGAAATTTTCGATGGATAAATTGATTACTTTATGGTATAAGGCATCATCATTGTAAGAATACGTTCACTCATGTTTGGATGTTTTATGATCACATGATCGAGTAGTGTTTTATGTATATATATATATATATATATATATATATATATATATATATATATATATATATATATATATATATATATATATATATATATATAACCCATATATATATATATATATATATATATATATATATATATATATATATATATATATATATATATTTATATATATATATATATATATATATATATATATATATATATATATGTATATATACATATATATATATATATATATATATATATATATATCTATATAAATATATATATATATATATAGATATATATATATATATATATATATATATATATATATATATATATATATATATATATATATATATTATCAAAAATATCTGTCTCTCTCGGCCATTTTAATGATATTTTAAATATACCTACCTATTATTCTGTCAACAAATAACTTTTGCAAAAATTAAATTTTATGGATGAATTTTAAATGTGTTTTAAATGTGAATGTGTTGCTGCGCTGAAAATTTTTGAAAACCCTATGTGTGCGCTAGACGCCTAAAATAAGATTGGACAAATTTTAAAGTTTTTGATTTGTCGTAGCTTTTGACCAGATTATCAAATCATTACGAAAATTAAAGGACATATTCATGTTATTTAGTTGTAGACTCGTGTAGTTTTTTATGAACGTGTTGGTAACTCTGCAGCTACGGCAGCCATTGAAAGTGAAAACTTTCAAATCAGCAACCCTTCCGAAAAATTTTCGCTATTTTTTCAATAGAAACCAGCTCATATAGAAATCTTAGGGTTTGTTTATACAACCAAAGCAAAACATTTGAAATTAAATATAGGACACAAACGCTAATCCTCCATTAATTTACTTATATTTTAAACATTCGAAACTGCTGTGCACGAGAACTCACGTCCCAAAAATCAAATACATCTGAAATTCCCAGAATGAGCCAAGTCTGATAGAAGCGTTTTAGCAATGTGAGCAACTCTGTGCCAGTGGTGCCATCTTGAAAAATTACAAGAAAAAAAAACAGCTTTTTGCCCTAGGAATTTTGACTCAGTGACCAGATTTTCATGAAATTCACACAGAACTTTGTTTTAAGCCAGGTGTAGCAGAAATTTGGTTTCAAGATTCGGTTACAATTATCAGCTATGGTAATGTTGGTGTCTTGGATTTGAAATATTTTCTCAGAAAAAAAAAGGGTTTTGCCCCATAGCTTCCAGTGTAGTTATGAAATTAAAACAAAATTCATACGGTAAATGGAACTAATTGTAGGCAATATTCAAGAAGAATCTAGTTGAAAAGCCATGATAGTGTTGCCAGCTATTGTTGGTTTTGAATTTTTTTGCCATATCTTGATTTAACCCTAAATTTCTTTGTACTCCTATAACTTCCAATGCAGTCATCGGATCGGAACGAAATTTGCAGGGCAGGTTGATTTCAATGTGAGGCAGGTGTGATATGTTTTTGGCTTTGATGCTAGTGAAGGGCTGTCAGCGTGAGGCGTTTTTTGCTACTTTCGTATCAATAAATGCTTACATCAAGTATTCATTTTGCGAACATTTACAATGAAAATAAGTTACCAATGTCGAAATTTTCTAAGTTCTGAAAATTTTTCGGAAAGTCATCCCAAACATTTTTATATCCCTGTAACTTTTGACGAAGTACCCGGATAAAATCGAGATTGATAGAGTTATTTAATTTTGATGTGAGGCAGTTGTGGGAGGCTTTTAATTGCAGTGCGGGTAAAGATGCTGCTTTCAAAGTTTTGTAGTGTTTGACTTTCCTAAATATTGAAATTTATTCAAGTGTTAGCCCTGAAAACCTTTCCATCTATAAGTTTAAATGCATTGGTGAGATACGAGCAATTTTGCCCTCAAAACAGGTTAGAGAATGCGTGGTAGAGTGTGCACTCAAAATCTGTACGATTCTTCTATTGTTCATCGAACATTAGTATTTCTAGCGGTTCAGGTGCGCTATTTAAGTTCAAAGTAAAATTACTGGTCCTGAGTATTTTTAAGCTCCTGTAACTAATCGAATTCAAACTTACACACGTCAACTGCAAAGAATGTAGTCAAAACAAACAAACAAACAGACAATTCAAAATAATTTGAATCTTTGTTAAACTATACACTCTAGAAATTAGCAAACCAGCTTCAGGCTTTATAACGAAAGCAAACCAGCTTCAGGCTTTATAATGATATGGAGAAAAAAATTCTGGAAATACTGTTCCGTTGATGTACAAAGATTTCTGGGCTGTTTAGGGTTTTTTGAATTCCTCTACCCAAAGAGATGCGACGAACTGAGCAGCGTCAACGCTTCTAATTGGGAACACTCATTGCAGAATTATTAAGACCATAAACTATGTGATGCTTCTTAATAGATCCTTTCGTACATTGTGAGAACGATCGCTTTAGCGTTCTGTGTAGTATATTTCAATGGGCTGCAGTGAACCGTAGGTTTTCGCTTACAGTGGTACGCAACGCGTGAATTTCCATTGCGTTGCTGTAGAGTTACGTTTAAAACTATGAACTTTGGCGGTTAGGAAAAAAATTTTCGATAAGTTTTAATTTTAGCTTTCAATGATTTTTCAATTAATTTGTTTTAAATTTGAATAGATATTGCTAAATTATTTTTCCATGTGCAAGGAAAGCTCTGCTTTCTTTGCGTTTTTCACTTCATAGTCATCAAGGAAAATAAATTGAAATTGTGAGCAAAACTTAATCCATTGGTTTCAAAGTATGCAGCTTAGTGCTACGTGACACTAAACTTGCTAAACATGTGTTCATATGATGTTATATAAAATTGCCGCAAAGTGTTGAACAGCCTTTCAATGCATTTTTTTGGAAGAGAAAGTACACTATAACAGAGCAAATATTCCTTTTCATTTTTTTATCAGCTAGTTTTTTCAAAATATTGTCTTGGAATATGGTCAGATATATGTATGTATATTCAATTTTTACTTAAATAATAAATATTGTACGATTTACGTGAATTGTGTTCCTAGCTAAAGAAGCGAGGCCATTAAAAGTGCATCAAAACTTTTCAATACCTGTTATTGCATTTGCGTACTTTAACTAGCCTTTCAAAATAGATATCTGTGAAATTCATTCATTCATATTTCTAGTTAAAACTTTAACTCAAAGCACTCAATAACACATTCCACTTCATCCTGCTAATAGCTTTTCAAACTTCCGAGCTCGGTTAAATTAAGTGAAACGTAACTATCAGAGACTCAAATAACCCCAAACAAGATGCGAGAGTGTGGTAGGTACCATGGCTAAATTTCACGCACGCCTAAAAATAATAGGTCTTCCCCATATTATATCAGAGAGATTCCAATTAAAGTCATACTGGCAGAAAGCTTGTGATAATTAAGAAGATTAGATCTTGTTAAAAGTTAAGTGCAGAGAATTGAGTCAAGTGCGTCTTAGCATCAGCCGACGAAGATAAACTATCCAATATCAGTGTGATGGCTTCGAAAACCAAAATGAGCAACTGGATTAAATTTCGCTTGGCTGTCGAAAAGCGGCAGATAACCGACAACAATAATGAAAACCCGACGAAATCTGTCGGGCCAAAAGCTTTCAGCCAAAGTAAATGAATGCTTCCAAGTTGATTTCGCTTCGTTCGTATGTAAGTTGGTCTGGCTTAGCCTGACTCGGAAGTAGGGCATGCCCATTAATTACTACTGTCATATCCTCGAGAAAATTTATTAGTTTACGTATATGCCCATTAATCTTGACATCTAAATTAGGATGTAACGTATTCCGCAATATGAAAGAGAAGAAAACAATTATGGAATGACTGGCAACCGGGATAATCGGAAGTTGCTGAATCAGAGAAAGTGATGGAAGTTTATTTGTTTCTTTTACATTTTGCTGAAAACAAAATGCTCTGGAACCAAACAAAGTTTGCTCGGCAATTGAGGGTGAAGAAGATAATGAAAATCGCGTAAGATATGCATATGCAGTGGGGTAGTGAAATTTAAATGGAGCGACGACTACTATAACGAATTGTATTATGATCAGATTGAAGTGGTGTAATTTGATAGCTGACCCTGATTTTGATAAATATACAAAGAAAATTAGATATCTAGCTCAAACGGCTCAAATTGCAAGCAAATGTTTTTAGGTTGCTACCTTCTTACGGGGATACTGGCATTGTTTCTATGAATATTCAAGCAGTCAGTTTTTGGTTTTACTACTTGAAATATTTAGATTATCCTATTCACACATTTTACGATACAATTTCAATAAATTATAATTAATAGGAAATTATACGGCTGTCATAACAACTTTTTTGCAGCTCCTACAGTTTAGCATCAAAATTTACCTTATTTAAATATTTACGATGATTTGCAAAGAATTCATAAGACTTCGTAAGGAATAATCATTCACCTAAAGCAAGCACCAACAGCATCATCAATCTCTTGAAAAACTCCTTATCGCCTTTTACCACAATGCAATTTCCTCGGGGAGAAAATTTTCAATCTTCCGTTTTCTACCTCATTCATTTACGGATTCCTCATACCAGACATCTTTATCACGTAATAAATGAAGAATTTTCATTAAAGTCTATTACGGTCGGAATGACTTTAAAAAGTTCGAATTTAAATTTTATGGGCAAATTAAATTTCTGGTGGTGTCAATTGCGGTGTTTTCTCATTGGAACTTTGTTACGGTTTTGTGGCTTATTTGC
This sequence comes from Nemotelus pantherinus, assembly GCA_963978885.1. Classification (NCBI taxonomy): domain Eukaryota; kingdom Metazoa; phylum Arthropoda; class Insecta; order Diptera; family Stratiomyidae; genus Nemotelus; species Nemotelus pantherinus. Next base: position 66,874,447 of record OZ022264.1, on the reverse strand, counting down.
CTTTTGTTTCATTTATCTATCTGCTTCCATGGAAAGGAAACGACTTCAAGTTTGACAAGTTGTTTTCTATTTCATTTGTTTCGGAAACCGTCGTGAACGAAAGTAAATTGACTGGCTTATCGGACAGTTCACATCGTTTTCGGATGTTGCGGAGGTTGATTGTTGGCTAACAACCATTTTTCACAGACGATGCTTTTAATTAAGTTTTAAAATGGTGTTGTTGGAAGCAATGTTTCTGTTAGGGCTAGTAAATAGTTTCTGAATTTATTTACAGCGTAAGAGTTCTAAATCAACTTTTCAAAATTTAAATTTTAAAAAGAAATTTCAAGCCTTCTTTTACATATATGTTCTTTGAAATCGGTTTTTCTATTAAAACATTTTTTTTACAAGCTAGGAAAAAATTGGTACACATTTAAAACAATTACTTATTTTAGCAATAAATCATCCATAACCACACACCGAGCATTGAATTGAATTCGCTGTGAATACCTGAGCGAAAACCAGCTTTGATTCAATTACTCAACACTTGCGTGTATTGATTCTGATTGTGAGCTTCTGACTTGCCAATCATCCAACTAATGTGATACAAGTTTAAGATATTTTCAGATTTTAAAACTAATAGATGTTGGCTTTGTTTAAAATCATGCCAAAATTATGCTTTAAACGAAGATCAAGTCTTATAATATAACTTCATTTATGATATGAGTATGGGCTGAAGAGGAGGTGCCTGGCACCTCAAAGCACTCAGGCCAAAGTGACTCATTGTACTCACATCCCAGCCTACTAAAGTTTCTTAGATTTGTCGTACAGTCCAGGATCAATGATAGTTTAGAAGTAAATTCTAATTTGGAAGTAAATACTTCCACTGAAAATTTAATTTTATGTTATCAAGAAAAAACACGTCTTGACAGCTTTTTACAAAATATATTATTGATTTTTATTTTTCAATATTTTTATTTACATTTTTCTTAGCCTACTATATAAATGAATTTGGGTGTACTGTATAGTGTTGTGTAGATATGTAATTTTGGGCTGTGTTATGTGTTCCCACAATAGAAAATAAAAGAAAAAAAATCCCAACCGAAACATTGGCAACTAATACGTACGTACGCTAGGCGTTTGCAAAGGAAATGCTTCATAGAGTTCAATTCTTCTCAATAGAGATGGGCTCCAAAACACCAAACAATTAAAAAAAAACGTTTGGCAGCAAAAAAACGAACGAACAGTTTTTCCAAATAGCGACAAACAGTTTTTCGAAAACGAACCGGTTTTTCTACAACGAATAGTTTTTCTAAAACCAATTATTCCAACTATTCTACAATGAATAGTTTTTCTTAAGCCAATCGTTTTTCTAAAATGAATCGTTTTTTTAGAACAAACTGTTTTTTTTTAAAACGAATGGTTTTTCATTTTTCTCAAACGAATCGTTTTTTTAAAACGAACTGTTTTTTTAAAATGAATCGTTTTTCTCAAACAAAGCGTTTTTTTAAAACGAACTGTTTTTTTTAAAACGAACTGTTTTTTTTAAAACGAATCGTTTTTCGTTTTTCTAATATGAACTGTTTTTTTAAAACGAACTGTTTTTTTAAAACGAATCATTTTTATAAAACGAATCGTTTTTCGTTTTTCTAAAACGAATCGTTTCTTTAAAACGAATCGTTTTTCATCATTCTTTTTAAACGAACCGTTTTTCGTTTGTTAAGGTGTTCCACAGGGTTCGATCCTTGGCCCCTTATTATTCTTAATTTTCATTTTCATTCATTCTGCTAAACTCTTTTTCTCTTCTATACGCAGACGATCTAAAAATATTCAGAGTAATCGATACATTCGAAGATTGCTTACAGCTTCAGAATGACCTGCTCGCTCTTATCAACTGGTGTAATGCAAATCATCTTACTTTGAATGTTTTAAAATGTCGCCAAATGTCATTCACGCGTAAAACTTACCCACTAGCATTTTCTTACTACTTTTCTGGAGCCTCTCTCGAAGTCGTTTTAAATTTTAAAGACCTCGGGGTAATTTTTGACTCTAAACTTTTATTTGATAAACATATCTTGCACATAACCTCCAAAGCGTCCAGACTTTCGGGTTTTATACTGAGATCTTCTAAATATTTTACCGATATCTCTACTTGTGTACACTTGTTTGTCTCCTTTGTCCGCAGTATCCTCGAATACTGTTGTCAAATTTGATGTCCACATTTTCAATATTCGATTGATGCGGTTGAATCTGTACAACGCAGGTTCACCCGCTCTCTTCTTTACAAATTCAATTTTGATTACTGTGGGTATAGTGCGAGACTTACCATGCTGCAAATACCATCCCTGAAATCTCGCAGACTTTTTCTCGATGAATGCCTTCTGTTCAAACTGCACCATCAACTTGTCCCATCTGACCTCTGGAACCAGGTTTCCGTTCGTGTTACGGATCGGTCAAATAGATCCACGTTAACGTTTAACGTTCCTTTTGCGCGGACTGACACGTACTACTTTTCACCGCTTTTACGCATACCGAGGCACCATAATGTATATATTATATGTTTCTATATTCAGTTATTGGATTTTTATCTGTTGAATATGTAAATAAATAAATAAAAACGAACTGTTTGGCAGTGGAAAACTGTTTAGCTGCGGAAAACAGTATTTTCGTACTTGCGAGCATTTTCGTACTTGCAAGTATTTTATTCAAATATTCAGAAAGTTTTTAGGGCAAAAGGAGCTGAAATCGGACAAAATCGGTCAATTTTGGGTTAGAGTGGTTTGGGACATAACAGCCCAGGACCTATTGCTGTGATACAAAAATTAGGGTTTTGTAGGGGAGTAAGGTGTTTTTTTGGCCACAGTTTGTCAAAAATTAACTTTACGGCGCTTTCGATGATTGAAAGTGCCGGGGAGTACAATAGTGATATTTTAAAGGCGAACAATTTTTTTTATTGGGCTAAAACGACAATTTTTTCCAAAAAAAAATTTTTTCTATCCAGCATGAATTCGGGGACCTTTCTGAGTTGTTTCGGGCGAAATTTCCATATAAGTCTGGGAAAAAACTGCCTAGTTTCGAAGATACGGCAAAATGAAATCCGGCGGGAAAACTAAAAGTAGCACTAAAAGTGCCAAGGAGGAAAAGGTTGAGATCCTTTTTGATTCACCAGTTGGCGTCTCCGGGTGTGCTGAGGCCCTCTTTTTCTGAGGCCCCAAATAAATGACCGACCATTGGAAAGTTACGAACAAGCTGCACAGACTAATGGCTCGGTATTATTTGAAGGTAATCTTGCACCATTAACATTCTAGCTTGGGAACGTTGTGTCTGAAGGGTGTAAGAGAGCATATCAGTCCGTTTCATTACATCACTGCAAATAGTATGCATTGTATGTATATATGTACATACTTCAAATTGGTATTTGGAACAGGTATTTTTTCGTACTCGTACTAGTTATAACTAGTATGTGAAAATCCTACTACGACCCAACTCTAATTGTCGTACAGCATAAAATTTGTTTCTTTTCGTTAATTCAAACTGTTTTTTTCAAACAGTTTTAGAGAACAGTTGTTTTTTTAACAACAGTTCGTTTTCGTTTTGTGAAAATAACGGAAAAGCCCATCACTACTTCTGAATAGGATGACCAAACATCATCCTGAGCAACACCTGTGCGGTACATATGCCCTCCTAGGTGATTGTGTCTAGTCAGGCATAGCTTAGTTTTCCCTACTCCCGTTGATGAGGAATCCTGCTGGCTCTAGGCTTGGCTCTGAGTATCAACTAACCATTTCCAAAAAAATGACATCTGCAGATGCGGACGGTTAGCCTGAGACATTTTCTGAACCCCAAAGTGGAAGCTTTGAGCTTAACTGCACGACAGCATCAGTGGTTTTACCTCTTTTGAAACCAAACCATCCTGGTTTCCATTGTAGATCCACGTTATTGGGCCTAGCAGCATAATTGAATTATGCCCTGTATTATTGGGCAATTTTAGGAAAAGTCAACGATTCACGTTCTACAGCTTGACTGTAGCAGCAATTGAAACTTTGATCTCCACTTTTAAGTAAAAGCCTAGCAAGCAGCTCTGAAGATAGCGAATATTTCTGCCTAAAAACAGAAACATGATCACTAAGAGAAAGATCGCTTGTCGTTTGATGCAATTTGTGCTCTCGACCCGTTCGTGAAGAAAATTTCGTGGTATCTACTCGTACACTCATACAGACATCTTGGTGCTCCCAGTCACTTCTACTCAAAAATATTACTTCATATCTCATCACGAAATCACGAATAACCACTCGAATGCCTGAAGGTATCCTGCAAACCGGGGTGATCTCTTGCATCGTATTTTTGAATTTGAGTAGTGAGTTCAGGTAGATAGAGAGCCCACCAAGGGCTATATGAGAGGTAATAATCCTATCACCACTGATATCTAGGCACACAAACCTTTCAAGTGAGGCTTATTTTTTGCTAGCATATGTAAGCTCCAAAAGCGTTTACTACGCGACAGATGTGAATGTGATCATTAGGCTTATGATTGTTCCATCAATTTACTTGGCTACATTAAACTTCACACCTTATATGAAGGTAAAACTTCTCTTGAACTGCCCAAAAGCATTAGCAGTTCAAATAAGGTTGTATACATTTTTCCTCCAGAGAAGCTTTTTATCTAAGATTACTCCTATGCATTTGACTTTATGGAAATTTTCGGAAACAATAGTCCTTTCAATTCTCTTTTTTTGGTGGGAAAGTTCTCAATACCATATTCAACTTCTTAATAACTGCCAGTAAAACCACATCATCAGCATAAGCTTGCACATGAACCAATTCTTGTTGCAGTTAATTTAGATGGGATTTGATAAGCAAACCCTATAAGAACGATGAAAGAACACGAGAACAGAAGAAGTAATAGTCAGCTCCAAATTTCAAGAATTTCAATCTCTGCGTTAGCATGGCATGTGTCCATTTAACTAGCACATCATCTATGCCATCAGCTTTAGCAGCCTCACATAGCTGCTTAAAAGGTGCGCAGTCAAAGACCCCTTCAATGTTTACAAATACCTCCAACTCAGGCAGGTCTGACTCGCATGATTTTCCTTGTTTGCTGCTGCCTCTCATTAAGTGGTTCCAAATTAAGCATCCTAGTGCATTTGAGCCTTTCAACAAGTCTCTCTAAGCATCTGAGCATAAAAGTTCTTAGGCCAACTGGCCTAAAATTCCTTGGATCTGAAATGCCATCTTTCTCAGATTTTGGTAAAAAAATTAACCTTAACCTGTTGCGAAGGTGACTGAACACGCTCCAGTAATATGCAAACAATTTCCTTTAGGTCTCTCTTCACGTGTTTAGAGAGTCTAGCTGGGCTAATTGCACACGTCTTTGCATAGTCTCAAGGTCTCTCTTTCACTTCCAAGTCCCTCAAGAAACAAATTGAATGATTTTCTCATCCAGGCTCTAACCAAATTTTTATAAGCTCTGAGTCAGGTTCTGAGTGCGATATAAATATGTTTTGTGTTTTTCTCCCAAGATCGATGGAAGATTTTTATGGTACCTTTCCTGAGCTTTTTTAGTTGTCGATTCCATCAAGCAACCTTATGCTGATTAGACAGGCCTCTTTACAGCTACTTAAATTGTTTCTATGTACAGGACACAAATGGGATTTAATGAAGTTTGATGAATTTATCCTACCACTATGGCAAAAATGGCGTTTTGCCAAAAGCGGAACTGGTTTAAACTAACGCGACATAGTGGCGGATAGACGAAGAATTGATAAATTAAAAAAAAAAATTGAGACAACAAATCTAACCAACAGTAAAGTTTATGATTTTTTCTAGTTAAAATAATACCAGGAAGATCAATAAAAGTGTATTACTGAGTGTTAAGCCAAACTGGTCAGCGACCATTTAGACTGCCAATTGTGCAATACTGTATTTTTATTATAAATGTTCTAGCATTGGACTCTTGCTACACAGCGTTAAAATTCACCAAGCATAGAATCATAGCTGCAGTAGCCTGTGTGATTTTTAGTTTGAGATCTCACACCAATGACACGCATTTGATCCGAAGATCGCAAAAATGTTGGAAGAAGTTTCAATATTTATCGTCATTAGCCCCAAAAAAGTTATAAAAGCTAAGATGCTGTCTCCTCGAGTGCTATTTTTGTTGCTACCCGAAATGATGTGCTAGAATTTTCTCTCGTAGCCTTGAAAAAGATCCAGTCTTTTTTTTTTAGCTTACTGATCCAGATCTTTCAGCTCTTGTGTTAATAGCAGGCGTAAGGTTTCAAAGAGAAGATAAGTTGATTCGACAGCCACAGGTCTACCATTATTTTGGTACTCTACCATGATCGCTGACAGGTTCCAGCTTGAAAACTGCCTGAACATTGGGGCATCAAGCAAAGTGGAAACTAGAGCACAAGTCCTTTACCTCGTTGTCCTTTTCATATAAAGGGTTTTCACCCCATTGACTGAACTGAGTCTACAGATCCTGCTGCTTCGATCCCACTACTTCTGTACAAACACAATGTGTGGAGATGCTTGATGTTTTGTCAAATCGTCACTTAGTAGAAAAGACAAAGCCTGGGCATGATGTAAGTTGATTTGAACAAATCTTACACCATTAGCCAAAGAATTGAACAGAATTAACGACTGAATGCTTTACCTAGCTGGTAATATTCAATTTGCTTAACTTTGTTCCCTCTCATATGTTCGAGAAAACTCTGCCCTGTACTGACAGCATGTGCATCACTAGCTAGCAGAAATTCCAACAGAAATGTAGATTTTCCCATGAGACTTTTATTCCACTACCTGCCATCTTGTTTTCTAAAAATCAGTTGCAGTTTTTGTAGCATTGATTTTATTGTTGATATTCACCGGCATGCGGAGCTTGTTACGTTCTCTGCGACTGAGAGCCTACACAAAGTTGCAGAGCCTGAAGGCAAGATCACGTAGCACTATTTCATGCTATGCATCCTTCGAGAGAGCACTAGCTGAAGTTATTTTCTTACTTGCTTCCTCTTTAGTGAGATTTTGGGAGAGCGAATTTTTGCCATAGGAATGACCGGACCCGGACGTGCAGCTCATACTATACTCAACAATCAGCAAGCTGGGATACTCGCTGGTCATAGATTCTTCCATGATTGTAATCTGTGATCTTTCACTACAACTAGAGCTTCCATTGCAGCCATACATATAGTTTTAGCAGAATTCGAACACTTGACAGACTGAACGAGCCCAGCTCTGGTAGATTTCCAGACTCAGTCTGACTGCCACCAAGCTCCTGCGCCACAACAAGTTGGTGCTTCAGAAAAGGAAGGTTTTATATACATGTTAATAATATATATAGGTATATATTTATATTGTTTATGTATATATATATATATATATATATACATATATATATATATATATATATATATATATATATATATATATATTGTTTATGTATTAGGTGTATATCTTTATTTATGAAAAATATCTTGTATGTTATGCAGAGCGTACAAAATCTAATTTTAGTTTTTATGAAGGTCATTGCTGAAAGATGAGTAATCTCACACCTAATCAATGATACAGTGAGGTTATAACATATTAAGGCTTACATTCATAAACTCAGATACTATTTTAATATTTCAATATAGAAGGGAAAAATATTCAAACATTCTTTTCAACCTGTTTAAAGCTTATGCAACAAAAGTGTTCTATTGCCCACACTGGGCGCAATTTACATGACATAGGATGCTAGTCAGCGTTTCCTGCTAGTAATGAAAGCTTTTTTTTTAGCCAATTTTTAGCCAATCAACTGAGTAATATTTGAGTCTGTAGAGAACACCAGTACAAGCATTGCCTTCTATTTTTTTAAATCATTATTCAAAGTAAAATTGTAAATATTTTAAATGTGGTTCAAGCAGCAAAAAACATTTGAAAAATTTGTTTGAATATCTATTTTCGCAAAAGCTTGAATGATTTCATTCCATAATTACTGCAGAATACCAGCCATTATAGAAAAAACTAGACCTTATTAGATTCAATAAAAAAAAACTTTTTGCGAATTCGTAGATCTAGTTCTTTGGAAACTACATTTATTTTTGGAAGTGTTAGGTAGTTTCATTGAAATTTTCGGTTTTATACACAGTAAAACATATAGGTTTTTTTTTGGAAAAATCATTATAATCTAGACCCTGCTAACGTGAGTAAGCAGTATATTTTCCTCCCATTAAAGTCCTTATCTCGCGAATCGAACAAAGTCCTCGGGTTTGATGAATTGTCGTCTTAAAGCTATCCATTACCTGGAAAGTGAGATCCGATGGTGAAATGTCGGGAAAAAATGATAGATGAGGCAAAATTTCCCTGCCAATTTCATTTATGGTGTTCCTAGTGAGTGTCTCTGTATATGGGTGTGCGCTCTCCTAAAGGAACAGGATTACCTTCCTGTTCACGAGCGCGGCATTCCAACAATGTGTCTTCCACTAGTGAATAGTTGATAGAGGATGATCTGGATAGAGGATGATCTGGCAATAACCACTGAGACGTGCGTCGAATAATGTCGCACATAATCCATTTTCCAAGATTTCACAAGATTTAAAAACGCCTATTGCTCGCTGCGCAATGACTGTGAAGTAAACATCCCTTCACATTGCATTTTGTTGCTTTCGGTGAGTTCATGAGGATCCCACTAACCAAGCTATTATTTCTGCCCCAGGCACCGAAGATGGCAACTAGCTGTTGTTTTGCCAACCTGGAACTTCATGCTTGGTTCGTAGAAAGTTTGAATTTTCCTATCTGTGAGCAACAAACTTCGAGCCATTAATCCAAATGAGTCACATATCCTGTGGGCAACCGTTGTTGTATTCGATCCTTATTTGAACCGTAGTAGAGAAAACACCATACTTTCACAGTTTCACTGATAATCTATACACTTTAATATTTCCTTCAAAATTCAGTACATTTAAATAATATTCAAGACTTTGATGACTTCTGACATCTACCTTCAGAAAAAGTTATGGATTCAGGGAAAAAGACCAGAGGATCTGGAATAAAGAGTAATTTCGAAACCGACACTTTCAATGCACCCACTCAACACTTTAAAAGAATTATTTTTCAAAGTTTACAACAGTTTTAAAAAAATGATTCATTAATTGAAAATATTAAATATCTACATATATCTGTCAAGAGAGGCGAAATTTACAAATGGTTGTATTATAAAACGATGTTTGTTTGCACATTCCTGATTTCACCCATACGACTTAAAATCTCTGAAAATAAATGCTTTCATGGCTGCAATCATTACAAAAATCATACGGACTTTAAGGTGGATTTCTATTTCGCTACCTGCAAATCTCACTTCATGTCATTGACTTATAAGGAGCTACATGACTCGGCAGCGCAATCATCTTTGACAAAATTTTGTCAACGATATATTGGGCATGCAATCCCGAGATCTCGGGATCCCGACACATTTTCGACATTTTCGGGATCTCAGGACTTTTTATCAGGACTCCCGAGATTTCGGGATTAATAAAATTCAACCCATTTTGAGAATTAGAAAAGTTTGGACGTTACGACATGAGCGAACAACCCAGAACTCAATACTAAAGGTTAGGTTAGGTTAGGTTAAAGTGGCTGCCGGTCAACAGAGGTCTGCCGTCCGACACACGTAGGCAAAAAAGAGGCCCGTTGTGATACCACACTAATTAGTGACTCTCTCCTACTCACTAAAATCGGGAAACCATCTGCTTCCCTTGACAAATCGCGCTATCCCTTTTAAATCAACCAGGGATAACTCGGTCAGGTTTGAGAGAAAGGGAGCACCAATTGCCGCCAGCCTTCTCCTTGCCAACGCCGGGCATTGACACAAGAGGTGGAGGACGGATTCCTCCTCATCCTCAGAGCCGCAACTCCGACAGAAATCGTTAAATTGCACTCCCAATCGTTGTGCATGCCGTCCTATGAGGCAATGGCCCGTAAGAACTCCCACTGTGCAGCGTAGAGCGCTTCGAGTTAAGCCTAAAAGCTGCCTGGTGCGACGCGCATCCATGGATACCCAGGACTGCCTTGCTATTGCACAGGATGATTCATCTGCCCAGGACGTCTTAGCATCCTCGAGATATTTTTGCCTAATGGCCAGTTTGACCGATGACATCGGTATACCTATTGAGAGGGAGCAGGAGACCTCCGGTAGCAAGGTTCCAAGCCTTGCTAGCTCATCGGCCTCACAGTTGCCCTGAAAACCCCTATGTCCCGGTACCCAAATCAATTGAACCACTGAATGTCTCGACATCTCCCTGAGAGATGCACGGCATTCAGCAACAATCATGGAAACTGATAAAGGACCAGCAAGGGATTTAATAGCCACCTGGCTATCTGTGAAAATGCCAATATTAGCCCCGAATATTCGATTACACAGAAGCCAGTCGATTGCCTGTAAAATAGACGCAACCTCCGCCTGAAAGACACTACAATGGTCTGGTAGACGGAGGGACAGCTTGAGATTCAGCTCATCTGAGTATACACCACTTCCGACTCTATTGTTTAGCTTTGAGCCGTCGGTGTACACATGGATAAGCCCACTTTCGAGGGTGACACCATCACGTCATTCATCCCTACCAGGAATGCGAGTTGTGAACTCCAAATCTAGTAGGCACTGCGGAGCGATGTAGTCAACACCCGCTGGAGCGGGAACTCCCTCGACCGAAATCCTCGCATGGCCGAAATCTGTTCTATTCCAAGCCGAGATACAATTTAGCCTCACAGCGGCAAGATTAGCTTGCTGTAAGATAAGTAGATTGGTTGGCAGCCAATGAAGTAGCACGAAGAGTGCCTTAGTAGGGGTGGAGCGGAGCGCCCCAGTTACAAGTAGTGCAGCCATTCTCCGCACTTTTTCAATCTGCCGTTTGCAGGTAGCCTTAATACCACCCTGCCACCAGAACACCACCCCAAACAATAGAATTGGCTCAACCACAGCAGTGTAAGGCCAAGCAACAGTACGAGGTTGTAATCCCCAGTTCGCTCCTATGGCCCTTTTACAGCAGTAAAGTGCATTGAAAGCCTTCCGAGCTCTTTCTGCTACATTGTAGGTCCATAGTAATTTCGAGTCAAGGATCAGCCCTAAGTACCTGACCCTCTGGCTCAAGTTAATGGAGACCCCATCCAACTTGGGTAACTCAAAAGACGGAACTTTGTACTTCCTTGTAAACAGCACTAGTTCCGTTTTGTTAGGATTCACATTCAAGCCGCACTCACGACTCCAACGTGAAAGTATGTCAAGAGAGTGATTTAGCCTCTCCGATAGCGTAGATAAATACTTTCCCGACACTGCCACAGCTATGTCGTCTGCATAAGCAATCACTTTGCAGCCAGCGCGGTCCAGTCTCATTAGAAGAGTATTCACCGTGATGTTCCACAGCAGGGGAGAGAGGACTCCACCCTGAGGTGTGCCCGTACTGACTCCTCGTCTTACGCTGGCATCCCCCAGGGAAGAGATAACCACTCTACTTTTGAGAAGCTGCACAATAAAAGCAATAAGCCGCTCGTCCACATGAAGCACTGAGAGTGCCTCAACAATAGCGTTAGAATTTACGTTGTTGAAGGCCCCCTCGATGTCCAAGAAGGCGGCAAGCGTATATTCCTTAAGCACAAGAGATTTTTCAACTTGCTCAATAAGGACATGAAGAGCAGTCTCAACAGATTTACCTTTGGTATAAGCGTGTTGTGACTGCGAGATCAACATAGGATCAATTGATCTTTTAATATGGTAATCAATGATCCTTTCCAAAATCTTAAGCAGGACTGAGTTAAGACTTATTGGACGGTAGTCCTTTGGCCTAACATGAGAAACTTTTCCTGCTTTGGGGATAAACACAACTCTTGTTTCCCGCCAGCTGGTGGGAACATACGAGAAGCGTAGGCAAGCGTTATAAATCTCTCTGAGCCATGGTAGCGATACTTCCATGGACTGCTGAACGTCACCCGCAAGCACGCCATCAGGGCCCGGGGATTTAAACGGCTCAAAAGAGTTAATAGCCCACCTCAGTTGAGAGTATGATATTCTGAACTTCGGGGCTCTACCGTAATTTAGTTCCGTTTGGTGCACTGTCCCTATAGGGCAATAATTGCCCGGGAAGTGTGCGTCCATGAGAACGTTTAGAGTATCTGCGCTCGAACTAGTCCAAATGCCCTCAGGGTTCATGATGCACCCCATAGCCTTTGGTGTCGTGCTTAATACCTTGCGAAGGCGATTCGCCTCGCTGAGACTCTCTACGTTTCCACAGAAAGATCTCCATGAGGAAGGATCGTACCAGAGAATGAAAAAGTTTCCAGTCTGTCCTCTTTCTGTTGATAAAGAGCAGAGCTGCGGCCAGCCACGTTATACGATATGTACCTATGATCAGAGAATGAGCACTCTTGCAGAACCCTCCAGTCACGGAGAAGATGCGAGTGCCGCCCACTGATCAAGGTAACATCAAGAACCTCCCTGCGGTTTCAGGTAAGGAATGTTGGATCGCTACCAGTGTTGGCGATGAAAAGGTCGTGGGCCAAGATGAAGTCAAAAAGTTCTTCACCTCGGCCATTAGTGTTGGAGCTACCCCATACTTCATTATGAGCGTTGGAGTCAGCCCCTAGAATAAGAGGCACACCAATCTTTGTGGCTTCAGCCACAACACCCTTGACAATGTCGCAAGGTGGGCTGTCGCCATGATCGTGTGCCATGTAGCAAGAAACAAACCAGTGGGATCTCTGGTCGATTTCCACTGCAATAGCCATGTTATCCCTGTCACTGAAATTGTGTAGTACAAGGACGTTTATGGTTTTCTTGACAAGAATGCAGACACGTGGCTCATGCAAGCCGTCGGGTACCACTAGTCTGTATCCATCGGTGCGTAGCCCGCAAACCCGGTTTTTGGCAACCCATGGTTCTTGGATTAGAATCAGCTCCTCCTCTGTCCTAGACAGTCGGAGGAGCAGGGTAGCTGATGCTACTTTAGAATGGTGAAGGTTGATCTGCAATACCTTCACCATCATTTATTTTCGACGATGGTTAGATCCAGGTCCTCCCCGTCTGACATAGATGTCTGCCCAGCCTCTTCCTCTGCTTCCAGAGTCATGAGGTCCAGGCAGCCACCCAACTCGGAGGTAGTCCCGATACTAACCCCGTCTGCATAAAGGAATTCCACCTCGGATTCATCCTCAGATGTCACCCTTGAAGATGTGTCCAGCCCCTTTTTAGGTGGGTCCTCCGTTATGTGAGTCACCTGTTTAGGGTGAGGTTTCTCGGGTGTTGGATCTCCCGCAGCAGAGCTCTTTGGCTTGTCGCTTCGGTAGATCCGTAGGGCTAGTTTTTCGACCCCATACCTGATTATGCCCTTTCGGGCATCTAAGATCGGGAGTGCCTCCTCATTTATGATGAAGAGAGCCTCCCGCCGATTGTCTACCGGCTTTCCAATCTTCGCAACCCTCCAATTTTCCGTTGGAAGATCCGGATTGAAAAGCCGGACTATTTCCAGGACTTCCACTGGATCCGAGTGGAAACTTGGAATCCAAGTCCTGCATCTAGGCCGGCTGGGAATCTCATCCTTGTGCACCACCTTAATCTTGGCGCCTGGCCAGAGTTCCCCCAGCTCGGAGATTGCCTGCTTATAGAAATCGGCTGATCGTTGGTCTCCACACGCAACCAGCCGAATTCCTTTGTGCCAGCCCGCATCGTTCACCGTAGGTGGTGGACCCGAGCTGGCCTTCTGCAGCCTACAGCAGATTCCAAACAAAGCCTGCCTTATCTTAAGCCAGTTTTCGGGGGAGATGGTTCCATCTCTCTTGCTGGCATCAATCACGGCCCAAACCAGGCACTCTTTGGCCATTTCGCTAAATGGCCGAGCTACCCCTGTAGGAGCCGTCACTACTTTCTGCTTTTTGCAGTCTTGCATGCCCTGATTCATCTGCTCAGCCGACCTTTGTCGTTTCTGAGCTGAAGCTCCAGGGTGTAGAGGGAGCGGATTAGGGTGCTCCCCAATGAATGACTTTGCCCACTGAAGGGACTTTTTGTCCTTGTCGGACATAGTGTAGGGGGGGACGTTTTCATACTTCCTCAGACCTTTGAAGGCTGCCCTTCTAGTTCCATAAGCCCGAGATTTTTTGGCGGACGAGCTTTGCGTGCCTGAAGAGGAGGAAGCGGCACCGGAGGTAGCGCTTGTTGATGGTCGGGCTGGCTCATTCACCGAAACCTTCCCATCACACTGGCCACAAACGGACTTCATGGCATTCGCAGGGCCAGGCTTGGTGACCTCAGCCCCGGAACCGCCTGAGACAGGGGTTGAGGAAGATTTTGAAGGCACTGGAGCTGACCCACTCGTCATGTCTCCACTACCTTGCTTAGGTGCTGTGCCAGGCACTGGAGCTGGCCCACTCGTCATGTCTCCAGAACCCTGCTTAGCCGGTGTGCCAATAGTCAGTGGAGCTGACTCAATCGCCATGTCTCCACGAACCCCTGCAGCCTTAACCTCAGTCCGCAGAGCTGGCTTATTCACCATGTCTCCACTTCCTGAGGCTACAGCTGCAGCCGACGGCGCTGCTTTTTTAGCCCCCCCCCCCCCCCCTCTACATTAGAGGGTGAGTTTGATCTAAATACTAAAAGATATATCGTTTTATGAAAACGGAGGCAGTAAGGGCTCATTATTACAACTGGCGTATGATTACATGCTTAATTTTGGAATGGTACGGTAAATTTTTGGATGATTTTACGTACATGTTTTTACTAAAAAGAAGGCAACAATAGCATTATGTAAATTTTTTATTTTATCATTAAACATAAAAAGATTATATAGCTTCTAGCCTCATGGCAGTCAGAGTGGCCAACTGGCTGATGTGCGACAAAATATAGACCGCATGTGAGTAAAAATTACTCGTGGGTACCATTCTAGGGTTAATATCCCACCAAAAAGTGTAGAGCCCGAAATATATTTTTCAGCAACTGGATATATGTGCAGCAAAATCAGGTCTAGTTGAAATTTTGAAACTCTTGACGAATTGTGTTTATTAAGAGCATACTCTCACAACGAAGCACCAGTTTGAACCAATCGATATTATTACTTATCACTTGTTTCTTTGAAAAGCAATACTATTTTGTAATTGATATGTAAACAACTAAAAAGGATAATCTATTTTTTTTATATTATCGTAACAACCGTTATGCTGATTAAATTTACATTCGTTTTTAACTAATTTTATGATTAATTATCATGACCAAATAAGGATAAATTATTGGACAAGAAGATAAGAAAAAAATCGATCATAAGATTAAATTTATACACATGAACATTATAATGAACTTGACTTCCGGTTTTATGTATATTTGAAATAAAGTTTTAATTGAGTACGAATAAGTCAATATATCTGTTCAAATTCCCTTAATATAGTTCTTTTTAAAAAAATTCCGAAATCTCGGGACCATCTCGGGATCCCGAAAATTCTAATCCCGAATTTTCGGGACCTCCTTTTCAATCTCGGGATTAATGCCCTAATATTGTAGCAGTTTTGAGTCGTTCTGAATCTTCAACTTTAACATAGTCGAATTTTATTGTGAATAATTAATTAGGAAGGATTTTCGGTGTGGTTATAAATCATTGAACAGATTTTAGTCAAATATCACAAATTTCACCAGCCCTTGATGACTTTCATATTTCAGAATTTCCCTTCAACCCATTATAAGTTTGAATATCCAATATCTAACCTGATAACCTGTTAATCACATCCAATAACAACAAAATACTTCAACTGCTCCAAAGATATTGCAATTCAGAACATGTCTGCCTAGAATCCGATTGAAATTAATGTGTCTTCTATATCCAACACCCTGCAACCTAAAAGTTTGCACGTGGTGCCTCGAGTTCAACACGACGACGATTAAACCGATAGGCACTGAAAGCGTGCATTGAGCTGGGCAAGTGTTTTCGTTCAGGTACTGAAACACGACAAAATCTCTCTAAGCAATATCTCAATGAGATTCAATTTCTATTCTGTGCCTTTAACCTCCTTTTACACTTACATACGAATGGGTTTATTGTGTTTTCATACCGGTGTGAAATCCGGAAAAAAAGATTTTCTCATCATGACCCCGAAATCCAAGAATACGAAATTTTCACGATTGGGTTCGTACGTTCGTAAAAGTGAACTTTTTTCGTAAGTCATTGACTTTTCATTAGTTTTCGATGTTGACATAGCTGACCCGAGCCGCACATTTTCTGCTTCATTGCTGCCCATGCGATGCCAAAGGCATGACGCGGAAAAGGACGACCCGCACAAAAAAAAAGAAGAAAAAATAAACACTATCTTGGACTGTGAGAATTTTATAGATTTTAAGGTATCGAAAGTCTTGCCATTTGTGGGTTTGGTCATTTTTTTCCTTTGATAATATTCTGATATGCGAAGGTCAGTTTTTGCAGAAGTGAGGTCGTTATTTGCTTGGGTAGGGAATTGTTGGGCAATTTCCCGGTTCACTAACGTAAATATTTAATAGGTCGAAAAGATATCGAAACGATTTGCATGTTTATTTTGGGTGAGTGGACAATTGTAAAGAAACAATTTTATTTGGCAATTGTGGGTCAAGTCTCACACGCTCAATAAAATGATATCGTTGTTGTATAAAAAAAAAATAGAAAAAATTATATATTACTTTTCACGTGATTTCATACACTTGAAAGGTTTTCCTAAATGTTCTATTCTCCATTTACCATTCTATGAAGCTTACAGACTCAAATTTCGATTCTACTTCCAACCAGGTACCGTTTGTGTGTGCAAAGGTGTGTTGAATACTGTTTGGGAGCTTTCGGTCACCAAACTGCAAAGTTGAGAATATTTTTGCTCATTTGCGAAGAAAATTAGTCTTAGCATTACTTTGCCCAAATGTTCCTGCTGCACGCGAAATCAGTGTTCGCCGTTCGCGGAAACTCATGATCCGATGATCCGGTCCAATTGATATTCACAGGATATATTGGTATTGAATTAGGCCAAATTTGATTGAAGTTTAGTGAATATGCTGGCAACCAGTGGCGGCTCGTGGTGCTTTCAAATGGGTCGCTAGTTAATAAAACAAGAATACGTTACCACAAAAATATACATAAAATACCATATTCAACAATAATTTCTCGAATATGCTGAAAACCAACAACAAAGTCTCAACGCACCAAAGATATATTTTAAATATTGGTGCATTGACAGTATTTACCAATTCAAAAAAACTTTAGGCCTAACTTAGGCCTAAGGATAAAAAAGGATTTAAAAAAAATTGATCGAACTGAATTCTCGGGTACATGAATCTAAAATTCCCATTATATCTACATATTAAATAGACGACGTGTGTGATATATCGTAAATTGTTAATTTTTACTTAATTTTTAACAAATACCTACTTTTCCTATTAAAGTCACTGCAAAATTGAAATTATAATTAAAATAAGTTCAAAAAAATATATATTTATAACAAAAATACATATTTCTTCTAAAGCAACAAAAATTCACAAATTATTAAAATCAAAATTATCTCTATGCAGCTGTTTTTCGCGAAAATATTTTAACAGCATACTAAAGTAGTGCAAATTTGCTGAGAAAAATATACCCAAAAATTACTCTATAAAAAAATTATCCTATATCCATTGGCCCGAAGAAAAATTTACTTATAGTCCAGTGAAATAAGACATATAAAAGGCGAAACTTCGGAAAAATTAGGGGAAAGCTGAATTTTGGTGTGAACTTTGGTACTGGCGTGTTGAACAAAATGTCAAAAGTCTACATCGATCCGAGTGCTGCATTACTTTTTATACGGGGCCAGAGGTCACCAAAAGTGGCATTTCTTAAATATCTCAGTAACGGGCACGTCTTCAGAAAAACATTGTATGACAAATTTGTAGCTTAGAAAATTTCCAACAAAACAAGTTGATATAACTTTTTCTTGTAACCATAGCCGTTTTTGAGATATATTGATCTAAACATTCGTTACTAACAGCATCCTCTTTCTCAACGGCATGTTGATATAGTATTATCTGATTTTGATTACGACTTGGAATGTTTGTGAGTTTATTTTTCTATGTTTAAGAGGCGCATGAAAAAAAAACATGCAAACAAACTTATCTACCACAATCCAGGGTAGCTGGAAATGTGTGCTCCGAAAAGTTCTCATCATCCCCCGCCCCCTGGCTTTCGTAACATCATTCAATCGTCGATAGTCAACACAGAACCGTGTACTGCCATCTTTCTTTTTGACTAAGACAACTGGCGACGTTCAAGAGCTATTCGAAGGCTCTATTATCCCTTGTTCTTGCATATCCTGTATCATGTTGGTGACCTCAGCCTGTTTGGCCAGTGGTAAGCGGCGGGGAGCCTGCCAAATTTGTGATGCATTTCTTGTATCGATTCGATGCGTGGTCAACCTAGTCCTTCCGTAATCGTCATCTCGAGTCGATAAGATATCAGCATAGGTTTCAATTAGCTGGACTCCTTGTTGGTACTGTTTGTTGCTTAGTTCCAAAGACTGTAGCATGTTCTTAGCTAGGTCATTTATCTTGCTAGATTGTATTTCTGCCATTTCCAAAGAAGTGATTGACGAGACTGGTTGGCAGTCGACGATTACTTCTCCTTCCTTAAGCTTATTTTCCTGCTCCGCCAAATTCAGCACCCTTATAGGAACGTAATTCCCCTCCGTAATTGTGATTAAGCTTTTTGCCACCATAAGGTTGCTGACTGCTGGGTTTTGCGTTGGCTCCACGATGAAGAATTGGTGGCCCCCAGGATCACCATCCAATGTGTCCAAGATGATGTTTTCCGACGACTTCGGTACTTTGGTGTTTTCTCAGCCGGTTGTTTGCTTTTCCGTTACCCACCAACGGTATTTCTACGTTTCTCCATTTGATAACTTTTTCTCCTAAATCCAGGCTGAAACCATGAGAGCCTAGGAAGTCCATCCCAAGTATACATTCGTCGGTTATATCTGCCACAAGGAACCGATGCTGATGAGTTTTTTCTCAGTGAACTGGTGCAGATTCGCCTGTTGCTGTACGAAGTACATATCGCCCAATGTTACCCAGTCTCCATGCTTCCACCAAATCCATCCGCAAAATCGACTTCATTGCTCCGGTATCAATGGTGATATTGCAAGGCTTGCTTTCGATTTTCCCTTGCAGACTTAGTCGTTTTTGTGACGATAGAGCCTAGAGACTGTGATGATAGTTCTGGGGTCAACAATTCCACGAGCCAACCTCCGACCCATGAGGTTGTCTTTTACTGGTTTCCCGCCTCTTCCGAAGAAGAGATGGCTACGTTCGCTGAACCAGCCCCGTTTCTTTGTCGCATTATCGCTGCGCACCCTTCGCAAAACCTTGTCCTCAATTTCCTTCGGCATTCACGCCTCAAGTGCCCTTTTTCTCCACAGTTCCAACATTGTGGAGCTCCGCTTGTCGTTGATTCTCAGCTGACCTCGGCTCTTTGGCATACACACTCTTCTTACACTTCACGCACTCTAACGTTACTGCGTGATGCCCGCTTTACCGATTCATAAGTAAGAGCGTAGGCCAAAGTATCCTTCAGCGTTCGATTACTTGCCAATCGAAGTACTTGTTGGAGCTCTTCATCACGAGCTGCCTGGATGAAAGCATCCTTCGCTGTCTCGTCCGGATGTTCTGGATCTGAAGAAGGATAGGACAGAAGTGTCAAACGCTCAATGTTCTAAGCCAGCTGCTGCAAGGTCTCTCCCGGTTTCTGTGTGCGTGTCCTCAGCTGCGAACGATGAATTTCTTTTAAGTGGTCTTCGCTGTACCGCATATCCAAGGCACTCGCCAGGCTGCAATAACTGGAGTAATTGTCGACCGAAATGGTTTGCAGTACTTTCGCTGCGGATCCTCTCAAAGACACCATCAGTGTGGTCGCACATTCTTCATCGTTCCAGCGGTTAACTTTTGCAACAGCCTCAAACTGCTTCTTGTAGATGGTCCAAGAAGTTTGCCCATCAAAAGTTGGTGCTTTGAGTGCCTTGATGCCACTTGATTCTGTTGGCACAATTCCTACGGCCTTCACGCGTTGCAGATTCAATTTCATCTGGTCCATTCCTTCTTCAATGCCAACCAACTTTTTGTCGAACTGTTGTTCCACTTCCGTTACTCGACTCTCTAATTGCTGTTTAACTTCTGAAACTTGCTGTTGGAGCTGTTGTCTGATTTCTACCAGCTGCTCCTCACTCTTCCTCGCATGTTCTTCTAACTGTTCCTTAATGTCGACGGCTTGCTGGTCGAGCTTCTGGGCTTGTTGGTCAAGTGTCTGATCAAGTTTCTGATCCAGGTTAGTGGCTTGTGGTTTACTTTCTTCAGCCTGCTGTTCGAACTTTTGACCGATATCCAGGGACATCTTCAGCAGTAAATCCATCACCGGGTTTTTCTCCTCGCTGCTTTCTTCCTCCTAAACACACTCTTGGCTGGTCTCCTCGTCCGAGAATTCAAAAGTTTGCGGATCATTACCTTCGGTGCTCAAAGCCTCCCTGAGACGTGACAGTAAAGCCGTCTTGTTCCCAGTTGTTGAAAGATCTCGTTTCTGGCACTCTATTTTCAATTCTGCCAGTGTCAATTCGTTCACTAGCTTCGGCATAGTTCTTTAATTGCACAACTTCTCACAATCATCACAAAGTCCACACAACTTTTCGCAATTTTTCACCAATTTCAATTAGTCCGCTCAATTTTCAATGATCACTGTCCAAAACTGTTTAACTTTTTGTATTGTCCGCGCACTATTAATTTTCACTGTTCATACAAATTCACTGTCCAGAACTTCACTAAAAGTCACTTTTCAAATCATGAACGCGACAGAATCCCTTATTTCTGACACCAATTGTTGTGTTTTACCGTTAAAACACCTTTCGTGGATTCGATATTCTTCACATTCGTGAAATAAAACAGTTTTTTTTTACAACGCTAATTATTCTTTTATTAACACAAATAATTATAACACTAAATTCCGTACACTTTACTGTTCGCACTATTATAATTCCGCGTTACAATTTAACACTTTTTCGCTTTTACTTAATCACGCCCGGATAAACTAAATTCGCTGTTTCGCTTTTCACAGTAACAGACTTTTCGCTTAACTCTGTACAATCATTGTACCAAAATTCACTACTAACTGATTGCCAGCTCCTCTCGCGGCGGTATTTATAGTCGTGTGTGTCTCGGGTTCTCGAAGCCTCTTGATCTGCTTTCTGGAAAACTATTGTGAACGTCCGTTACCATGTGAGATCTGAGTCATGGTTTGGGTTCTGGAATGTTCCGCTTTTGCTTTCTAGTGGACTCTGTTTGCGTCTTGTTTACAACTTGCATGTACGAGATACATGTATCAGACATATATTTCTCGAAGATTCTCAAACTGGCTTCTAGAGGATTATTTTACGTTTTATCCATAGATTGTTTTCGTTGTTTGAATACATGTATGAAATACATGTACGAGATGTATGTCGAGTATTTCTTCGCCGTTTCTAGCTTTTTCTGGCACCGCCACAAAGTCATACGGTTCGTTTGGCGTGCATGCAACAATATAAATACGATTCCAAACTAAGCATTCTTTCATTGATTCATTAAATTAACGACAGTACATACTGTTTTCCTATGAGTTTAAGATTCATGCATTACGTTTTACGTAGCTCTGGTAATCCTCTAAATATATACAAAAAAAAATTTCAGTAACACTATGCGAACCAATATTTTTCGCTTCGATTCACTTGTCAAGATCTTAGTTAGGAAAAGTGAAAAATCAGAAAACGTGACACGTCAATAATGTTCGCTTTATGTTATTATCTCTTCCTGTATAGGACCATGCCCGAAAGGAACATTTGCTTGTGACAATGGCACCATTTGTGTTCCACAACGTCAAGTCTGTGATGAGCGGCCAGATTGCGAAGATGGACAGGACGAACATCCCGTCGAGTGCGGTATGTTTCATGGGAGCAAAGAGCTGCTAGCGAAAATTATCACGAAAGCTATAAATCGAATGAATCGAACTAGTAGTAACGGAAATGACAGGCAAAATACTAGTTCTAAGTGTGGTAAGTTTAGTGGATTGAAGCTATGTTTTTGTTACTGTAATTTCAAATGATGTCCGTTCAAATTGGTTTAATCTGCGTATTTTCACAGATATTAAGACATATCCAAAAGTGTGTGATTGCAAGCATCTTTCGATGTTATACTGTGAAAATTCCGGATTTATTAGATTTCCTAACATAAGTAAAGAGGTGAGTCTATTTTCACTTCCAACTTAAATGTATGGTATTTTTTCATCACGCCATGAATTTTTTCTTACGACTTTATATTTTCTGTTTTGTCGTCACCCGTCCAAATTGAGAAATTCATCACACAACGCCATTCCACTATCGGAAAACTTTTATAGTTAATTCTGAGCACACGAACCATTTACCCTCGCAAAAATACAAAACATTTCTCTAGCTCGATTTGACTGATGAATTATTTATGTGTCTCCACACCAGGTTTCCTACTTACATCTCGTCGGCAGCAACTTGACAATGCGGAAAGATTCTTTGCAAGGACTCGACCTAGTTCTACTGTAAGTATATTGCTCCCGTATAAATCATAGAAATATTTCAATTTTAAAACCCGAACTGTGAAATTAACATTTAATTTCTCAACTGTCGCTGTCATTCCCATTTCTCACATACATGTAATTTCGTACTGTGCGCTTACTCAACCATGGTATCGTGCAACATCGCAGGAACCTTCGGAACAACAACATATCAACATTGCCATCAGGCATTTTTTCCGGGCTCGCACATCTTCAGAAGCTCTATTTAAGTTTCAATCGCATCCACAAGTTGCCTACAGGAGTATTCAAGGGATTGTCGTTGTTAGAATGGCTATTTGTCGACTCGAATGGACTGCACAAGTTCCCACTGAGAGCTCTCAAGGACATGGGGAAACTTGAGTGGTTGAATTTGTCGCAGAATCATCTATCCTTGAAAAATGAAGAGTTCCCGCGAATGGAGAAGCTGAATGAACTGTGAGTACAGGATATTTGATATGAATAAGTACTAAATTATTCAGCTTTGCTTTAGTGAAAACTATAGTTTCTTTACGCAGTTATCGAGTGCATTCCGTTAGAAAATTTACATTGATTATTTTGAAAAGCACTAAATACATTGCCAATAAAAATGGTAGATTTAAACTAAAGTTTTGAAGCAAAACTAGTTTTATTTCAGAAATCACTCACGAGTGCATCTTAAACTTTACCAATTATTTCTGAGTAGTTTCAGACAACAATTGACTATGTGTTTCATTCTTTTTTTCATTTTCCTCATCACTCAATCGTTGCAAATCGAAAAGGACATTGGACTTTAATGAAATTGCTGAGGTGTCTGAGAGACTGTTTTTGCAGCTGAACGGATTGCATTTACTGTAAGTATATAATAGACATTGTGTGTTTCTCATAGTATCTATAGAGTGTGTGCAACATCGATTGTATGAAATTGGTCGGAAATGTTATCGTTCTGGCTATTATTCTACTGGATCTTTACACACAGACTAGATTGCGATTGAACATCTGACAATTTGATATTAGGAACCTGATAAAATAAAAGAGTTTTCGAGGATTCCATTTAGAAACGTATTGGTTTCAAATTTCTGCAGCTTACTGTATACATTACTCACGTTTTGTCGGGTGTCATGTATTGCTGAGCTGTTACAATGATTTAATATTAGTTTGCGTTTGCGCTAGATCTAGTATTATATTAACGATTGGAGTATTGTTTGGTGACGGCAAACAAATTCATATAGCTCTTTAGGTTGAACAATTTTATTCGAGTTTTAATTGTGTTCATGCATTGAAATAGTAGGCAGATTGGATTTTTTCAGACATTTCAAAGAATAAAATCTTTCTAAATTGTATTTTACATGTTCGCCTGTAAGATTTCACATATACAAGGTAGCTGATAAATATTGCTACATGAAGAAATCAAAAAACCTTTTGTTGAATTTACATAATTTATTTTTCCTTATTCATTTGAATTTTGAAAATAATTGAATTTAAATAGCCCCCATGCTCGGTGACCCACGTGCGATATCTTAGCAAAAAGTTATTCATTACTGCCTAGAGAGTCGGAATCGCCTCAATTATCGTTGGAAGGGATTGCTTTAAATCATTCAAATTTATTGGTTTTGTTTTGTAAACTGCCTATTTGCAATAACCCTACAAGAAAAAATCAGGCTCAGTATGGTCAGGAGACCTTGGCGGCCAAAGTAATGTGGAGTTTGTGGAAATCACTTTATTCGAAAATTTTCGCCGCAATTCTGCCAGAACACTCCCGGTTACATGAAAAATTGCACCGTCTTGTTGAAACTACACAGAATTGAAAGGGACTCTATTTCGGCGTATTTCTGGAACGAAAAACTCTTTCATCATTTTTAAGCGACGGTATCTATTCGACGCTCTTCGTAAAAGTAAGGGCCGACAAGGCAGCTTGATGAAACTATTCACTACGCCTTGACCCGAAATGGGTGTAATTCCGCCCATGGAGTATCTGTGAAATAGTCAGTCCATGTTCGACAATTTTGTTTGTTCACTTTATCGTTTAGATTAAATTGCATTTTATTTTAATTGTACATTCTTAACGTAGCTTATAGTTTAATTAGTAACGAACACTTAAAATCTAGCAACTATACTGTTTGAACTTGCTGGCTCTTATCGTTTTTTAAGTATTTTTATCTTACACACTTTAAAACGCAGCTTATACAAGTGTCGGGGTTGTCTGAGCTATAGTTGGCTTGAAAACTACCTTACACGACAATTAGGACCTAAACTATAGCTAATTATAATGAAATTAACCTAATTAGACATATATCTGAATCCTAGGTCTTACATCTAGCCCCTCCCTACATAGTTAACCCTTACCGTGTAACGTCTTTTTCGGCACCTTAAACGTGTAACGTCGGGTATCTCGTGTCCGATGCTTAAAAAAGTACACTAAAGTGTTATAAAACTCTAGCGCACCTGAACCGCTAGAAACACTAATGTTCGAAGAACAGTACAAGAATCGTCCAGGTTTTGAGTGCATATTCCCCCACATGTGCTGCTTATTACGGCCAAACTGTTTCAAATGCCACGTTTTACTTTGGTCACAAGAATGCATTATAACTCATATGGTGGAAGGTTTCAGATATTACCACTGGCATGAATTTCAACGTTATAAGAGCAAAACACGGGTTAATTATATTCGTTATCAGTTGCTTTTTTCACAAAATTTTGAAAGCAGCCACTCATGTAACATCAATGAAGAAAATGCTCAGTGCCTGCAGCACTGTAAGTGAAGTTGGTGTTTGGGGCTGCGATCCGAAAAATTTGCAGAACTTTGGGAATTGAAACATTGGTTATTTATTTTCATTGTAAATGTTTCCGGTATGAACACTAACTGTAAGCATTTATTAATAAAAAAGTAGCACAACCGACTCGTGCTGGCAACCTTTTGCCAGTATCAAAGCCAAGAATACATCACATCTGCTTCACGTTGTTATATTACATTCGAAGTTATAGGAGTATAAAGAAATTTAGGGTTACCTGCAGCGAGTTTTTTCAAATAATCAAAAGCTTAATATTTGCTGTTTATTGTCACTTCAATATCATTACCAATTGAATATCCTACGGTAAAACCGCTTAATAAAGATATTGCAAACAAACACAAAACTAACAAAGCTGGCAAGCCTATCGTGGCTTTTCAACCAAATTTGGCCTGAATAATGCTTATACTAAGTTCTATTAATTATATGAAATTCGTATTGATTTCATGACTGCACTGGAAGTTATAGGGCAAAAAGTTTTATTTTCCTGAGCGAATTTTCAAAACCAAAAACACAAAAATTACTGTAGCTGGCAGCACCAATCGAATTTTTCAACCAAATTTCTATCAAACAGAGTTTAAAGTAAGGTTTAGCTACTGTGTCAATTTCATGAAAATCTGGTAACTTATTCACATTTCATAGGGCAAAAAGCAGTTTTTTTTCTTTGTAATTTTTCAAGATGGCACCACTGGCACAGAGTAGCCTACAATTTAAAATCGCTTCTATCAGACTTGGTCCAACTTAAGTCAAATGCATTCTGGAAGTTTCAATTGTATCTGATTATTGATTCGTGAGTTCCCGTGAACAGAGATTTTTGATGCTAAAAATATAGGTTAACTGGGAGAGGGTTACCGTTCTTGTCCGACATGAAATTTCCAAAGTTTTACTTTGAACGTGTAGATAAAGCATAAGATTTGTATACAGATTGGTTTTATTGTAAGAAACTGACATTTTTTAGGATATTCGATGGTTTGAATGTTTTCACTTCCAAATTTTTATTTTTTCAAATTAAAGACACCAAAATTATCATAGCTAACAGCTCCAACCGAATTTTTCAACCAAATTTCTATCAAACGTGGTTTTAAGTAAGGTCCAGCTACTGTATGAATTTTGTCAAAATCGAACGATTCAATCAGAATTTATAGGGCTAAAAGCAGTTATCTTTTTTTAGTGATTTTTCAAGATGGCACCACCGGCACAGAATCGCTTGCATTTCAAAATCACTTCTATCAAACCTGGTTCTATTTAAGACTAATACATTCTGCAAATTTCAAATAATTCTGTTCATCGGATCGTGAGTTTCCGTGAACAGAAGTTTTTGATGCTAAAAATATAGGTAAATTGGGCAAGGGTTACCAGGCGTGCCCGTTATACCATATCAAATCTTATTTTTTGTCTATGTAAACAAAGCCTAAGATTTACATATAAGTGGCTTTTTTTTAAAGAAGCGGTATTTTTTCAAGAGGGACGATGATTTGGAGGTTTTAACTTTTAGTGCCTGCCCTGGCTACAGGGTTGCCAGCACGCTCATTAACACAAATCTACAACTAAATAATATTAATATGTCCTGAAAATTTCGTAATGATTAAATGGCTCTGTCAAAAGTTATCGCAATTTAAAAATTTTCAAGTTTTCCCGTTCTCTTTTTAGGCACCCAGCGCACACATGGGGCTAAAAAATTCCAAAACATTATCTGATTCACATATAAAACACGTTCGAAATTTATTTCGTCAACTTTATTTTTGCAAAAATTATTTGTGTACGGAATAATAGGTATATTAAAAATATCAATAAAATGGCCGCCGGCGCCAAAGGGTTAAAGATTATTAACTTTTTGTGAAACCTGACACTATTCTGCAAATACTTCAATGTGTCCTGAAAATTTCAGTCCAATCGGATGGCGCGTTCCTGAGATTTTTTCACAGAAGTTTTTGATTATATATATATATATATATACATATACATATATATATATATATATATATATATATATATATATATATATATATATATATATATATATATATATATATATATATATATATATAAATATATATATATATATATATATATATATATATATATATATATATATATATATATATACATATATATATACATATATATATATATATATATATATATATATATATATATATATATATATATATATATATTTATTTATTTATATATATATAGAAATATGAATTTTTGGTGATTTTAATACTGTTCTTCTTCGAACATTAGTAAAAACAATCTGAAAAAATTAATGTTACCTTACTAACTATCTTATTTTAAGAATCAATCGATATATTCCCGATTTTTTCATTTGTTTAAACAATGTATTTATAT
Organism: Nemotelus pantherinus; assembly: GCA_963978885.1. Lineage (NCBI taxonomy): Eukaryota > Metazoa > Arthropoda > Insecta > Diptera > Stratiomyidae > Nemotelus > Nemotelus pantherinus. The sequence goes on along the minus strand of OZ022264.1, from coordinate 66,846,768 downwards.
AAACAAATAATAACGTGAAAATATTTATTTTTTCAAAGAAATCGTAACTTTGTCAAGAATTAATACACTTTAAAAATTCAAACGTAGAATTAAAGCCTAAAAATATTACTTTAAAGGAAAAAATAGTAGAAGTATGTATAAATTAATAGGATGCTTAAGTTTTGAGCATCGAAATCAAGTTTATTGAAAGTACGTAAATAGATACAAATTACAGTAAAATATACATTTTGTTCATTTTTAATCATTTTTAATGATAAAAATGATATCAAATATAACTACTTATTACAAAATCATATTAAAATACAAAAGTATGAAAAACTGATAGTAATACGGAGGCTAAATTACTGCGCACAGTGCATAATTAACCATAAGCATATAACTCGTATCTGTGCTCTTCACACACACAGGCATTCGGCATTTGGCACAGCAAAGCAACGTTTTTTATCCTTATTGGAATCGCAGACAGCACAGCGTTTTCTTTAATCCATTTTAGTCGGCTGTTGCAAAGTCTTTTTCTCCCAAGATAATCCTAATGTTTGATTTCGTTGCTTTAGGCAGTCGTACTAGCTACATCCGATCATTCAAATGAGGCTTTATCAAAGCAAGACTTAATTCAGCCAAAAAAGCTCAGCGATTCAAAACATCGTGATTAGCTACTAAATTCCATAAAATGCAGGCATTGACTCCAGCTTGATCGATAATATCTAGTGATGGGCGTTTCTGTTGTTTTCAAAAAACGAAAACGAACTGTTTTTTTTAAACAACTGTTTTTTTAAACTGTTTGAAAAAAACAGTTTGAATTACCGAAAAGGAACAAATTTTATGCTGTACGACAATATATATATTTGAAATGTAGTTCAAATAAGAAACATCGTTCATAGTTTGAATAATCTTCAATTAGTTCAGTGCAATGGATTTTTACGTATTAGGTGTTTCTAATACATATTTTATGTATTATATCTTCCTGTCACCAACGTAAACATTCATTGCTGCTTCCAAACTGAATTGATACTTGTAACGTACCTATTTTCCATTATATTATCTACTTGATCAACCGTAAAATCATACATCAATCACTGTACGTAGTCGTAAAGAATCAACATACATGGTTGTATGCCATATGAAAGAAATCAAACCAACTGTCACTACAATAAAGAAGAGTCCCAAATCATTTCATAATACATTTATTGCATAATTTATCGTAAAAATATTAAAAAAAATATATACTAATATTAATTTTTCAGTTGGTCAGTCTTTTCAAGCATTGCCATTCAAAAACATGATCATTTCAACTTTTTTAGATGTCAGACGAGTTCTTCTATCACTTATCAGGTTCCCTGCCTTGGAAAAATCCTTTCGCATGGAACGGACGTCGCAACGATGTTACACTTTGTTCTGAATATTTCAGACAAATTTGGATACAACTGCCGATGTTTTTTCCACCAGCCCAACGGACAGCTATGCATGCCTTTTTCATCAAGACGTGGTAGAATATCGTCTTTGAAATAACGGTTCACTTCTTTCTCAGCCCTTGTTTTTGAATCCGTCTGCGGTTTTTTATCTGCCATTATCTCGTTTAACACACACCATGCACTCATTTTTCCATGCAAAGGATCAGATTGAATCGCCACGGAAGTAGACGGTCCTTCAACATTAAACATGCACCCACTAGGGGGCCAACCTCTTCCGTAAGGCTGGACATGAGACCAAGGGGCACCTTACCTCCCGCGGTTTCGTTAATTTTACAACCCCGGTAGGGTTGGAGACACACTTGTGGTGACCTCCAGTCACGAGAAGTGCGTCAGCACACCCAGAGACGCCAACTGGTGATCCAAATAGGATCTCAACCTTTTCCTCCTTGGCACTTTTAGTGCTACTTTTAGTTTTTCCGGTGGACTTCATTTTGCCGTATCTTCGAAACTAGGCCGCTTTTTCCCAGATTTGTATATACTCAGAATGGTCCCCGAATTCATGCTAGACTAAAAAAAAATGTTGGAAAAAATTGAGGTTTTTGCCCAAATTCCCCTATAAAAATTTTTTTTTGCCCTTCAAATATCAATATTGTACTCCCCGACCACTTCCAATCATCGAAAGCGCCGTAAAGTTAGTTTTTGCCAAACTATGGCCAAAAAAACCCCTTACTCCCCTACAAAACCGAAATTTTTGTATCACAGCAATCCCAACTAGCACTTTTGGTGTCAAATACTAGATAATAGTGAACTGCCACCAGATCGCAGTTATCGATACGCTATTTTCACTTATTTTGCCACGACAATGTGAAAAGCCACTCAATGCACCCATTCGCAACGTGGTGGCAACGTTCACATCGGAACCATAAGCATCCGAATTTTCAAACTCCAGTTATAGAAACAGCAACGAAAACGTTTTAAAAACTTGTGAAGATTCCGTTCACTTTAAAGGAGTTTTATTTATTTGTTTGCTTGGTTTTTGCTACTACATTTGGCCACCATAAAGTGATCAAATTTATGGTTTTCGTTTTGGTGGCAAAAACGTTCCCAATATCGTTTATTAAACACAATTAAGTGTGCTGATTTAATATTGGGTTTAGCCTAGTGGCAATTACTCATGAAAGACCCTATAAAGTATTCGTTACTACTGTAGTGAGTGGCATTTGCTACTAGAAAGTATTAGAAACGTTCTTTTCTTACTGTGGTATCCTCTTGTCATATCTTTCTTGAACCCCATTTGAATTCAGTAACACTTGTGACATAAGCAAATACACACAAACGATTTCAACGTTAAATAATGAAAAGTGCTAGACCAAAGTTATTTAAGCATTCTACGACCTTCTACCGAAAAACGAAAAAAAGCGCTCGAGGCGAGAAAAACTGGGCAGAAAGTTCCAATTGTCACTTAAAAGTTGCAGTTGGGTCAATAAAGAGTCAAAGTGGACATCATAGTGGATCTTCGGGACTATAAAGCTATGTTTGGTACCATAGAATGGCATTTTTTCACATGTGTGGTTATAGGTACCATATAGTTGCAATTGTTACGTGATTGGAAAACTCGTGCAGGTAATGGGAACTATGAAGTAAAATTATGAAGTAACAATGAGTTTGTAGTGGCAAATCAGCACTCGGCCATCTTATTATGGCTGAAATATGAAGGTCCAAGGAAAATTTATTTTATTGAGAGACACAAAATGTGCTCTTATGGAAAAGTAACCTAAATGTTGTGCAAGGACGTACAGACTACCGTCTGTACGTCCTTGCACGAACAAATTTGATACGAATAAAAAAAACTGGAAAACATAAAATTTTTTTTACATGAAATCTAAGTTTATTATATTTTTGGCAAAAGCATTTTTTAATTTTAACACATTGCTCAGGCGCATTGCAATTTCCGGTCCTATAATGTGAATATTTACGATTAATTTCAGTTTGTAGGTCATTTTGGCTATGAAATTTGGAATATCATCCTCATTATATTCTCTTAAGAAATCAACTTAAAATTTCAAAATGAAACTTTGACCTTGTGTTAGTTTTTCGTCATAGCCACACAAATACATTGTGCAGGTATAATACATATTGAAACACATGGAATGTTACAATCAATCAATCTTATATTGTGTTAGTGTAGTATTGGCTAATGAGTATCAATTTGGTTTTTGAATCGTCTTCGGCACCATCCTGAAACTGTCACCGTACGTAACAAAATCTAGTTCCTGCCACCAAATGCCAACGTACCTTTTCATTCCCCATTTGGGTTACATAAACGATTTTCATTTGTAGCAAAAACGTACCTTTGGCAGGTTGTTGCCACTATAAAAGCCTCTTTTTAGTGTCAGCAACGTGGCAGCACACCAAAATTGCTAGTTGGGATAGGTCTTGGCCCGTTATGTCCCAAATCACTCTAACCCAAAATTGGCCGACTTTATCTGATTTCAGGTCCTTTTGCCCTAAAAACGTTTTGAATATTTAAATAAAATACTTGCAAGTACGAAAACGCTCGGAAGTACGAAAATATTATTTTCCGCAGCTAACCAGTTTTCCACTGCCAAACAGTTCGTTATAACAAACGAAAAACGGTTCGTTTAAAAAAACCAAAAACGATGAAAAACGATTCGTTTAAAAAAAAACGAAAAACGATTCGTTTTAAAAAAACAGTACGTTTTAGAAAAACGGTTCGTTTGAAAAAAACGAAAAACGATTTGTTTGAAAAAACAGTTCGTTTTAAAAAAACGATTCGTTTGAGAAAAACGAAAAACGATTCGTTTGAAAAAAACAGTTCGTTTTAAAAAAACGATTCGTTTGAGAAAAACGGAAAACTATTCGTTTGAAAAAAACAGTTCGTTTTAGAAAAAGAAAAACGATTGGCTTTAGAAAAACTATTCGTTGTAGAATAGTTGGAATAATTGGTTTTAGAAATACTATTCGTTGTAGAAAAATGTTTCGTTTTAGAAATGCTGTTCGTTTTAGAAAAACTGTTTGTCGCTATTTGGAAAAACTGTTCGTTCGTTTTTTGCCGCCAAACGTTTTTTCAAACTGTTTGGCGTTTTTGAGCCCATCACTAATAATATCAAAGAATAAACAGAACGGCCATCTTAATGTTTTTCGTGCACCCGAAGAATTAGCGCACATCTGGTCGAAAACATCTGTCCCACCTTTATTTTTGTTGTAATATAAAATAGTATCTGGATCCGATTTTTCACTGTACATCTTGACCGATTTGTGCACCGATGATAGCAAGAGTATGGCTTTGTTTTTTTTTCGGACAATCGGACGTCAAGGAAAGTTGACCAGCGGAACCTACTCTTATGATACCAGCCGAAGCTTTGTGCTTGAATGTATCAGGCACCTGTCGTTTATTTTTTTCTCAAAGTACCGATCATCTTCAAAGTATAAGTGTCATACATCTTTTGTATATCATGTATCGCCTCAGTAGACGTCGTACAAAGTATGTTGGCACCGATTCGGCTCGCTCTGGAGTAACTCGACCAGTGTAGGGAATCGCATTCAACATGTAAAAAGTTCTCGAGTCATTTAACTATAAAACTTTTATACAATAGCGGGCAGGCTTCGACTTTATGTATACGCGAGCTTAAAACCTTCCTCGGAATCCCAGTAACTGTTCATCTATGGTAACATTGTCGCATGGGGTGTAATAACTTATACAATTTCCGATAAAAAGATCTCTGAGTTCGCGTATGGGAGCCAGCAAATCGCTCGCACGTTGTTCACGTCGTGTGGTTTTATCATGAAATCAAAATCAAATTCTCAAGAAGCCCGTGATTATTTTTATTTAGTCATTGATAATACAATAAACCTAGGTACGCTTATAATTCTTTTAATGACAAATTAGAAAACGTTGCTGAATTAGCGGCTTCAATCACGTCAGTAGTTTTATATTTTTCAATTTCTGCGTTTGTCCATTTCAAAATTAGATCCAAGATGTTGTCCAAAAATAGCGTATTCCTAGATTCGTATGGGTTTGTTGCATTTAAGCTGTTACCTTTAGCGGCAGGCAAAAGAATCGTTAGAGATGGTCTCGAACGTCGACCACATGCCTCCGGAGCATCAAGACTCCACTTGAATTTGTCCTTGCCGTGAGCAAATCTGCGCTTTCTTTGCTGAGGTGCTTCAACATAATCTTCATCTTTCTCGGTATCAGTAGTTCACGTAAAACGCGACTAATTTCAGCATGTGTTCTTTGCGACATTGAATCTGAGAAACAAAATTGAAATTCTTATCACAATCACATAAACTTCGATTACAATAATAATAAAAACACATCAAAATAAAGTTAGGTTAAGAAACTCTAATAGATTAATATTTATAGATAGCTATGATTAATTTATCAATTCCTAATGAAAAAACATAAATTTTTAGTAAAAAACATCCAAATTTAAATAAACATTTTACTCACCTGCAATTTTAAGTCAACGTAACATGTAACGTCGGGTCACTTGTGCACTTTTAAAATTTCGGTTGGCTCTCACGACTGCTGTTTACACACTAGACCGTCGGCGCTTGGGGAGCTAGTAGCTTAGTAGTATACAATTATTTTCAGTATAGTTTGGTACCACCCCTCCCACCCCGTTTCCAGCTACAGGGGACAGTCACTTTTGCCAGGGCATGAGTGACCCGACGTTACACGGTAAGGGTTAAATAGGGAATCCATGAGCTGCAGTTGACACGCTATCTTCACGGAGTGCATAAATGGGCCATAAATTAGTGCAACTTGTACGCACGATTGACCAAATCAGTTTGGTCTCATGTACATCTATCTGTCCGTAGAATCGTGTTGCAATGCCACAACTTGGTCCTTAGCACTTCGGTCTCAACTCCTGATCGAAGAGAAGGTTCTTCGGTCACATCTTTGTTATACGGTTGCAAAACCAGCCAGTGCAGAAGCGCAGAAATTTTCTTTTGCATATCTCCGTTTCTACCGTCGCAACCTTTGAGCAAGTAATCCAGGATAGAGATGCGTAAGTCAGGTTAAGCCATTTGAGAGTGTTATAGCAAATGGATTTAGCTTTGGTGGTCATGACGAAAAGAGGAATAAAGATTTGAATTTTGTTGTGTACTTTGGTGAATAATACTATTATTCTTTTTCTGCTGCCGGTTGCAATGTTGTATTAAATCCTAAACTGGCAATATCATGCTCCTCGAGGTTCTGAAATGTGTTCGATGTATTTAAAAGAGTTGGAACACTTAAATGACCTTCATCGATCGGTTCGGTAATACCTCTTCGTAACTCCCTATCGTCAGTTCTCACAGATTTTGGCTTGGAATACTCTGTACTAGTGCTGCCACGCCACCTTACTGTCAATCATAGAAACTCATTTCGCTTGTTAGATCGTAGGATTTAGTGTTCTACTGTGTCCCACCAATTAATCCATTGTGCACCATTATCCACAGATATGTATGTCTCGACAGATAGACATGTCATTTTAATTTAACACATTTTTCTGACTGCGAAATGTCAGCATCAACAACCAGAACAAATTGACAGCCACATCCAGTGCGGATTTCTACCTCTTCACCAAACCTAATGATTTTATCGCGCCGTATTTACACGAAAAGCGAAAAATTTGAAGCGCATCGGAAATCGCCAAACGAGCGACAGCACTTGAAATTACACGCTAGCTAGTACGGCGAATCACAAGTAATTCTATAAAACACATAAAATGTGGTGATACAACTCGACAGACACAAACAACGACACAATGACACCTGCAAATCAGCAGGTGGTATTTGCGATTACCCAGTCCATTCACAATGGACTGGGTAATCGTGTACCAGCAGTAGTTAATTAATTCTAGCAACAGTCCTCAGCCTTTGATTTATTTCGATATTGCTCATCCAAGTTGAGCATTCGGGATCAGGCTCTTCTACCATTTAAACGATCTTCTGGGAAAATTCAAAGTGAAAATGCAAATATGCTGCTTTCGGTTTATTTGCTCGTTGAATTTTATAAGGAAATATGAGTTAACCTTTATTCAGAATTGTGTGCAGTTACTGTCTGCTGATACCCATTTGAGCCAATAAGCTCCTTGTCGAAATTCTAGGATTGGCTTGTATGGCAGCAGCAGCGATAGTTTCCTGCGACAGAACTGAGGGATCTCGATGACAAAGTCTTCTTGTAATTGTCCTTCGCTCAGCAAAATTGTTTGAAGGTATACCGCTATACGTGCGCCTAAATTCTATTTGGACGGAAATTACAGACTCTTTGACGTAGTAGCGCCGAAAAATACAAATTCTTGATCCATTTTCCCAATCGCCTACTTTTGTTAAATTTAAAGACCAACATGAAAAATAAAAGACAAGGAAACAATTAATTATTCAGAAAAAAATTATTTTATTTTCTTGGTAGCGTGTTTCATAATCCACCCAGGTTTTATGTTTTTCACCAAACTCTAAAGCATAACAATCAAATCGTAAATCAGCACAACCATTTATCAAACATACACTCTTACCATTCTTTCAACCAAACTTCAGATATCAATAGCAGCTTACAAACCACTAGTCGAATTACAATTCAATCTGAGAAATCTACGTCTACTAATGGCTCCTAAATATTAATCACACCAAACAAACCATAACAATATTACTTCATCTTTATCGTCATTTAACCCATCTTTCATTTGATAGTAACGACAAACAACAACGCAAATTTACTCGGCCCAAATATTTGTCCTGTCAGACAACACAGTCCAGTCAATCGATTATGATTCCTTCAGGGCTGTGTGGTATCAATTTGATTATTTGAAGGATATCCACTGCTCACTTTCAATTACGAAAGGGAAAAATATCGTTCAAAATAATGTTCAAGAAGTCTTGAAACCAAGAAGTCAGCAGACTCTATCGAAAACAGTACTATCGAGCACTTAATCTCCCAGGAGATATCACTTCTTGTTCATAGCGTTCCATAAACAGAAATCCGTTTTTCTCAAGCAAAATTCTTCCAATAAATCACTTTCCTTTCATTCTATACTCTATCGCTCCGCACACGGCACTCGAGTACGCCATCATCCATTAGATATAGCTGTTATATGTAATAGAGAACAGATTCCTGGATTCCTCCTAAGACCGATAGAATCTCTTGTCTAGGTCTTGTTCTCGTTTGTTGTCCTGTGTCACTTCACTATGATTTCTTTAATCTAGTTCATCGGCAGAACGATGACAGTGGCAATGGTGTTGTCTGTGCTTTGTTCGTAGCGTGAAAGTAGAAAATGAACTGAATCGAAAGTAATATTAATCATAATTTGATTTTTTTTCTCTTCACACATGCATTGCGATTTTGAACGAACGTCGGATAAAGGAATTTGGCATACAACCGGATCAAGACAGTGCATCCACAAGCTTTTGCTGAGCTTCGCAAACTGAAAGAACTGTAAGTATATACTATGTGGTGCGATGATGCGAGGAAATCAAAATATTGGAATACACATTAAATTAATTGTTCGGTAGTACTTTAAGTGTGAAAGTTGTTGCTTTGTTTTCGACATCTAACTAACTGTCTGAGAGCTGTCTAGAGATAATTCTGTTTTTGCAATTTTGCAGCTACAAAACTATTATATCCACACTTAATCTTTATGTTCTTGCTGATCAGAAAGTTGGTATAGTTAATTTATAATATATATGGGTTTGTTTAGATTGCATTTATAAAACTAATACTGAATCCCTTTCTTAAAAATATGAATGTACTAGATATATCCCAATTAATTGCACTCAAAACAAAGAATTGCAGGAAAACTCTCTAGGCTTGTATCAGCGCATCTATGTGTTTGCCTTTTTATTTATAAAATTACATTATGCGAAACTCATGGAATAATCGTTCAGATTTC